>VMDR010017336.1:0-20221 GCA_007922815.1 Macrotus californicus
GATATGACTAACTCCCCCCCCTTCCCAGAGCATACTAATCCAAAATGTTCCCTAGAACCTGGAACACTTAAAATGATTATATATAAAATTTAAATGATGAAAGATATGGGATCCATTATACCATGGCAAGAAAAAAATAGTGTACTCATGTATTTCAAAAAGGGATATTAACCTATTTTAAAAGAATATCAATTGAAAGCAAGAAGGTGTTTATTGTTGAAGACCAGGAACTAAAATCCCTTAGTCCTAGAATACTGATTTATCACGATATTTCTTTCTTTGCTATTTTTTATCATCACTATTATCATCATCAGAAACTCCTAAACAGAAAGTTGAAGCTTCAGAGGAAAGTGAGAGGAACACTTGGAAGGAGAAGAACAAAGCAAATGCAACCGAGGTGATTCTCCACGTTATCCGATTTGTTTCATTACTGGATTTGTGTTCCAATATAGAAAGCCAAATGAGACTCCCTGGACCAAGATGGCTTAGCCTCGCCCCTCCTGCTGTTTTCAGGGGGATGATTCGGTGCTGTCCTGGGCCCTGGGGAACGTTTCGCTGCATCTGTGGTCTGCGAGGTCCCCGAAGCAAACCCTCGCACCCGGAGCCCCATGTTGCTGGGCTGACAGGAATGCTCACGAGCATGTGTTTTAGTCCCAAATCTCCATAAACCCTGCTCTCACATCCAAGCTGGCAAACACACCATCACGTTGAGTCTTTGTCCAACTTTTGCATCATCTTTACAACAGAAGCTTAAAATTGTGTTTTAGATATCAAAGCATCTATAATTAAATTTTGGGCACATTTGCTTTAATTATGCAATCCTTTTTGGATAATCTTAGAAACTGTAAAGTGAATGCTAATCTCATTGTTAATGAGAGAGCGCTATTTAAACACTTTAGAAATGCTTTGGAAAGCTCCACCCGTTTTTCTTTCCCATTCAAGTGTCAGGTAACTCCAGCTGCTTTACTCATTTAATTAAAGAGGACAAAAAAGGTATGCGAAAGAGTCCATACCATTTAGAGGCACAAGAAAAAATAAAACTTACATTAGTGTTCATAAATAGTAACCAATGTGCAAATGGTGTAAGACAGACAGCATTTGCTTACACTCGGGTTTTCGACAGTGTGCAGACAAAATAGCACTTGAGGATCTGCAAGGAGAGGATATAGAGCAGCTCTTCTCTTTTGTTTGAGGAAACACTATCAGAGCCGCACGTGAAAGCATGTCTTTAGCATTGAGATGTGTGCTTAAGTTGCAGAGCATTTTCACTGATCCCAAAGCAGATTTTTCTGTAGAGAAAAATGAATTAAATATGTCTGATACTGTGTATTACTGGAAAAGAATTTACAACCTATTTTTTCTCCATGGGGTGGGTGATATGTATAAAGATTTAGCAGGCTTTGGAGCTCTCTTTGAGAACAACATTTAGCAAACATTTAAAGCTACTCAGTAGCGCATTTACACGATTACTTTATTTGCATGTCACTTGGAAGTTAAAAGAATTTAAAAAATGACCTTCCTTATACTGATGTAAGAGAAAACAAGTTGTTATTGGTTTTCTATCTTGAATAGAGTGATGCTACGAAATACCTTGAAAGAATATTAATTCTAATTAGGTTTAGTAAGTGAACTGAATGGGCAGAAAGTTTGAGCTGCACAGAGTCTTTTTTAGTTCACCTATAGCTGCACATAGTGGGCAAGGTTTCACAGCCAAAGTAGAGACACGTCTTCTCCAATCCTGACTTACTGTCTCATGAAAATTCACATTTGGATATTACTGTCCATGGAATAAATCCAATCTGCCATAATCTGGTCCCATTTCTCGATTCCGCGAAAACTTCCTGTAATCCCAACCTCAACACGTCCTCAGCTCCAACCATGTGCTTTGTACAGTGCTGTCTGCGGGGAGCATGGGGAGAGATTGGACGTGGCAGCTGCTCTCAAAGATCTCCACAGTCAGCCTTTCAAGCAGCACGAACAAAGCGTTTTCACTCCTCTCTTTGAGTATGTGCCTTCATTACTCATTCCCTCTAAAACCCCATTTCTAGAGTCCTCTACATACCCACAGACCACCTTCCACTTAACTGATTAAGTGACCTGATCTCATTCATGAAACCTTCCCCAAACGCACCAAGGCCGTATCCATAGAGTCTCTCCACCCATACATGTGCTTACTGTGAAGGTATCGGTCATGTTTCACGTATTTGTCAGTATATCCTCTTCAGCAACTCACTCAAACTTACCATTTAGATGAAGGGACTGGCAAAAGCTTAGATCAGATTATAACAAATATATGAGTTAAGAGCCAATTAATATTCCACTCTTAATCTTAATTTTGGAGGCCAATGTAAGTAACTAAATTTTTCTAAGGTATTTAGGTCCCTGAAGCGTAATTATTGGAGAGTTGGTAAGTGTGTATTGAACATAGTTCCACCAAAAATATGCATTTGCTGATTTAAATTAAATATTAGTGAAGGTGACACATATATGTCCCCTTTTTCCATCATCCCACTTATCCATAATTTTTTAAACTCTCAGTAATAAAGATAAACATAAGCTATGAGCCTAAATTTGTACTGGACCTCAATATCTGAACTGGACCTAGGAGAAGCCCATAGTCCCTAAGAAGATGTAGTGTTATAATGTGTATTGCCACAGAAGAGAGTTAAAAATATACTTATAAGGCATGTGGAAGAATGATTAGAACAGTAGAAAATACATCATTCTTGGTAGTTAGACAGTCCACTTAAGAAAATAAAGTTGAAATTCAGATAGAATACATAAAATATTCCTTTTCCCCCTTGAAGTGTCTGAATTTTTACTAAAAATCTCCTAAGGAGGACAGAAAGTAACATATTTTGCACATTCACACTTCAACATGATGTCTCTGTAAGTTATTTAGTTGGTACACTTTGTTACTTCATGTCTGTGTTTTTCCTTTTTTAAAAATTATATTTTATTGATGATGCAATTACAGCTGTCCCAATTTTATCCCCTTTACCTGCCTCCCCCAAGCACCGCCCACTCCCTCAGACAATCCCCATACCATTGTTCAGGTCCATGGGTCATGTGTATAAGTTCTTTGGCTACTCCATTTTCTATAATTTACATCCCCATGGCTACTCTATAATTACCTATTTGTACTTCTTAATCCCCTCAACTTTCACTCATTCTACTACACCCCTCTACCACCTGGCAATAATCAAAACCCTCTCTGTATCCATGATTCTGTCTCTGTTCTTATTTGCTTACTTTGTTTTTTAGATTCAATTGTTGACAGATACGTATGTGTTATCATTTTATTGTTCATAGATTTGATCTCCTCCTTTTTCTTAAATAAGTCCCTTTAACATTTCATATAATAATGGTTTGGTGGTGAAGAACTCCTTTAGATTTTTCTTGTCTGGGAAGCTCTTTGTCTGCCCTTCAATTCTAAATGATGGATTTGCTGGGTAAAGCAATCTTGGCTGTAGGTCCCTGCTTTTCATGATTTGGAATATTTCTTGCCAATCTTGTCTAGCCTGCAAAGTTTCTTTTGAAAAATCAGCTGACAGTTTTATGGTGACTCCCCTGTAGGTAATTAACTTCTTTTCTCTTGCTGCTTTTAAGATTCTTCAACCTTTATCTTCAACCTTTGGAATTTTAATTATGATGTGTCTTAGAATGGACCTCTTTGCATCCATTTTGTTTGGGACTCTGTTCTTCCTGGACTTGCATGTCTATTTCCTTCATCAAATTAGGGAAGTTTTATTTCATTATTTTTTCCAAATAGATTTCCAATTTCTTGCTCCTTCTCATCTCCTTCTGTCACCTCTACAATGTGAATGTTGGACCTCTTGAAGTTGTCCTGGAGGCTGCTTACGCTATTTTTGCTTTTCTGGATTCTTTTATCGCCTTATTTTTCTGATAGGTTGTGATTTGTTCCAAATCATTGATTTGATTCTTGGCTTCATCCACTCTACCACTGTTTCCCTGTAAATTGTTCTTTATTTCAATTAGTGTATCCTTAGTTTCTAACTGGATCTTTTTGACACTGTTGGGTCCTCATTAAGTTCCTTGAGCATCCTTATATCTAATGTTTTGAACTCTGCATCTGATAGATTGCTTATCTCCATTTTGTTTAGTTCTTTATATGGAATTTTGATTGGTTCTTTCATTGGGGCCATATTTCTTTGTCTCCTCATTTTGGCAGCCTCCCTGTGTTTATTTCTATGTATTAGGTAGAGCTGCTATGACTCCCTGTCTTGGTACTATGGCCTAATGTAGTAGATGTTTTGTAGGGTCCAGTGGCATAGCCTCCCCTACCACCCAAGCTGGGTACTCAAGGTGTGCTCTTCTTGTGGGCTGAGTACACCCTCCTCCTATAGTTGAGCCTTGATTGTTGCTGGCAGGTCAATGGAAGGGATTTACCCAGGCCAGTCATGGGCAAGGATTGGCTGTGACCACTGACCATCAGCCTTAGCCCTCCATGGAGGATCAGCTGTGTGGGGGCAGGATGATGATGCTCTTATGTGGTCTGTAGCTGTCCATAGTGTGTGCTGGCCCTGGGGTTTCCTGGGTAGTACAGGCCAGGTCAGCCCCCGCATGTGTATAGTCTGAGCTTTAAAGCAATCTGAGATGGCTGCTACTTGTGCTGGGCATGGAGATTCCCAGGCAAAGCCAAGCTGTGAATCTAGGCTGGCTGCTGCTAGTCCTGGATCTGGGGCTCAGTGAGACCAGCTTTTGCTTGTTTGAAAGGATTTAGGAAGTTGTGTAGCATGAGCCAGGACCAGCCATTTATATGGGGTGGAGGGAGAGAGAAAATTTAGTAGGGCACTTAACAAGAGAAGCCTCAAAAGTTACTTTGATTTCCCTCTTAATAGATCAGAAAACTATGCAAAGTCAACTGTTCTAATATCGAGGGAGGAGGGATGACTTTCCTATCTAGGGCTCCTCATCGGGACCACAGAATACAGAAAATCTTTCAGTGATTATATTCCGAATTCTCACAAGGATTTTACAGTAGTGGTATCATTCTGGATGCATAGGTGTTAAGTCAATTATTACTTATAATACATACTTCAAGACATAGGTCTTAATTCCCCCTAGGGTCTGGTTCAGAAGGGCAGGGAAGTAGTAGACTAAGTTGAGCCTCGATTAAATAAGTTCTAGGAACAGAAACACATTGTTACAATGTTGGGAGAATTCTTGTTTATGAGGCTAGCATATGCTCCTTTCTGCTCACGTGTTAGTGGCAGCTTTCAGAAGGAAAATTAGTTTTCCTAATTGATTGTGTCCCAGAGTCACGTTAATCTTCATTCCGTTATCGCAGGTCCCTGATGCTGCAAACAGCAATATGGACGTTCCTGGACGTTTGCACGCCACCTGTTCCACAGAGACTCATTCATCAACTCAACAAATAGATACTGGACCAACACACGTATTAAATAACTGCACATGTGGCAGATGTGGGTGATACTTGTAAATGTAACGTACAGAAGAACCCTTGCAGTTCAGAATGTTTCATCTAGCAAGCCCAACAACCAAGTCACCTCTCATTTCCTTTCACTTTCCCCTGGTAAACTTGCTTTATCTTATCACGATCATGCTATTTACATGACATTGCATTTATCCTAAGAGAATCCTCCCTTTCTCTTATTTTCCATAAGTAGCTGGACTGCCAGTTCTGTTGATCCTTTTTCACTGGTATCTTTTCTAATCCTTTGCTGAGGATTAGTTGAAATCCTCATAACTTCTAATCTGGGTTATTTTGAGGCTCTCCTGTCTATTCACTTGCACAGGTGCCTCCCTTTATGAGAATACTTATTCCTGAACACAGATCTGCTTATTCTATTCCTCACTTTAAAAGCCTTCCGTTCTTGTTCATTGCCTATAGGATGAAACCCTAATTTCCTGCAAAGACACAGGTCTGGATTCACTCAGCCCTGCTCCTGCCTGCCTCCCCCGCCACACTCCAGACCTTGGATCCTGTCAGTGCATTTCCTCCCGCCATTGTGCTTTCTCTAACCTCTGCTTGGACATGCATGGCTCCTTCCATCTGGAATGCTTGTTCCACAAACATCCCCTCTTCTGCTACCTCCTACTCAGCTCCCAGGACTCAAGCTAGGTGTCACTTCTTCCTTCACAGCGAAGGAAGGATTTTTTGGATAGATTCCTACATTGTAAGCTGTGCCTTTTTCTTACGTTCCTAATGCATTGAATTGTCATTGATATGCATGCCTATTTGTTTACTTTCTTGAAGACATACTGATTATAGGACACAGTGATGGGCATATAAAGTTTCAATAAAGCTTGTGGAATAATAAACATTAATCAAAGCATGAACTGTTCATATTTAGTTGATAACCATATTAGTTATAACATAATTAATATCTAATGTTAATGACTAGAATATAATAGGGTGAAAATAATTTTGTTACAAAAAATAATTTTATGTCAGTAGATCAATTAGGAAGAGATCAATATGGAATGGGGAAGCAGATGATGAATGAGACACAGAACATTTTGTCTATGTGTATGTAGGTGTGGATGGTTATTTTGACTCACATTATAGAAGCCCTACAAAGCCCGAGCTAGGGACTAGAATTACAAAGTTTAAAAAGACTCAGTCCAGCAGGCAAGCACAGATGATTGCATTGTCATATATTTAATAGAAAGGCAGATGTGGGCTGAGAATGCTACCAGAGAGAGGAGGGAGCCCGAGGAGGGAGCCCGTGGGCCAGCCCGGAGGTTCCCAATAGGTTTGCTGGAGGAGTCAATTTGTAGAGCAGTTCAAAGCAGACACATTCAGGAGGAGAGTGAAAATATTTTGTCATGTGTGAAAATGTTACCAGCTTTCGGCTTTGACCTTGAAATCTCTCTAGAGAATGTCACTGGAAAATGATATTTTTCAGAGTTATCCTAGACCTTGAGAGAATGGGAAGATGTTGAAAGATAGGGCCCATAGCTCTGAGCACACCATCCTATGGAGAATATTTACGGCAGGGATGAGTAGACATTGGTGAACGTGCTGATAAAGAGATGGGCTATTACAAGGAGTGCCTGCTGGATTGTGTGTCTGCATCTACTTAGCCAAACAAGTCAAGTCTGGTGTTATACACATAAACACACACACACACACACACACACACACACACACACACACACACATAATCATTTATTCCTTGTAACTGCACTACAAAATGAGTATTATTATCCTTTTTTACAGATTGCTACACTCAGCTAAAGGAATTCAATTAACCTGGTTTAAACCAAGTAACCAGTTGGGCCCTGGCTGGTGTGGCTCAGTGGACTGAGTGCTGGCCTGCAAACCAAAGAGTCGCTGGTTTGATTCCCAGTCAGGGCATGTGCCTGGGTTGCAGGCCAGGTCCCCAGTAGGGGGTGTGTGAGAGGCAACCACACATTGATATTTCTCCCCATCCCCTTTCCCTTCCTCTCTCTCTAAAAATAAAATCTTAAAAAACAAACAAACCACATTTGAGCCTCAGTGTGTGTGAGGTCCCTGTCCCATTCGGCCACCCTGACAGATGTGGAAGGGGCTGATTAAATATTACTCATAAAGAAAAGACACCATTTTAATCCACTGCAAGTCCTTTCTTTCCCCAAAACATGACATTTTTGAAATGTCTTAGAGATAGAAGGCTGTATTCAAATAAAATGCTGTAAAAGATGAAAATTAAAAGAAACTGAAACACAAATGTATTGAGTTGATAGCTAGGCAGGAGCCAAGCGGTCCAAAGCACAGCTCCAGAGAGACGCAGCATCTGCGCACTGAAACGCTTGTTTTAACAAGTCCAGCTGTGTTTCCCAACTCTGCCAGTCCTTTTCCTTGGCTCGTGCAGACTCCAGTTTACAGAACACATCACGCAGCAGCCTTCTTGCTGAGAGGAGCTGAACGCTGCTTTAATTTCCCAGCCGGGAGCTGGTACTTCATCATGAACCAGGCATATTAAATGGTTGTGCACACAGAAAGACCTCAATGTGGGCCACGTGGCAGCTTCTGTTTGCAGGAGACGAGAGACCTGCAAATCAAACTGGTGAGTCTATGAACCATTTGATGGCACAGTGAGCAGTTGCGAGACAGGGAGATTTCTTTTATCTCTTCTATCAGTTCTTCCTCCCTTCCTGTGCCCCATAAAAGTGATGGGTCCATTTCAAGTTGAAAAAACAATCTAGGTCAAC
Organism: Macrotus californicus; assembly: GCA_007922815.1. NCBI lineage: Eukaryota > Metazoa > Chordata > Mammalia > Chiroptera > Phyllostomidae > Macrotus > Macrotus californicus. Next base: position 8,182 of record VMDR010017336.1, read on the forward strand.
TTTCAATCCGTCACTCTCTAAGTGAGACTTCTAGAAGTTTCTATTCCATAACAGAGGGGAAGAACTACTTTAAAAATCAATTTTCCAAGTCCACATTTAGGTCACGCTGTGCTTCGGAATGAGCTACATTGATTTTGGACCGGCAGCAAGGGGTTTCCGAAGTGAAGGAGCCCAAGTGGCTCCATAGCATTCCTTTCCTTCAATCTGCCATTCCCATCCCAGCTTCCACTTGGCACACTATGGTTCCATTCTCACAGCTCAACTCAGAAGTGACCTCACTCATCCATCCTGGAAATTTATATTATGGCCTAAAAGGTGTCAGGTATCACTCTAGGTGTTGTAGGTGTAAGACAAGCTCTGTACTCTCCTGGAACTCATCTCCAAGAGGATATAGAAGATCTTAACTCACTGACTTGAATAGTGACAACTGCCACAGGGAAATAAAACAAGGCAGGGTGTGTGAGTGACAGTGTGTGTCTAGAACGAGATGATCAAAGGACTGTTGATGTTTCAGGACCCATTTTGTTTATTAGTGATTTGATTTTGTTTCAAAGATTTTCTCCTCAGTTCAAAACATGTAGAAATTCTGAAGCTCTGCTTTGGATAGCAAGTTATTCGCTGGCTTCCTTTCACAACCACGTCATCTCTCCCCACTGCTGTTTTAGCAAATTTGAGTCCAATTCCTTGCAATTTTGGCAATGCCCTTTGAGTTCCTAATGAGGACCTTCTGAGAGAAGGCAGAGCCACTGCTTCAGCCCGCCAGCAGGGTCAGGCCTTTGAGGGTCGTCTCTTTCACGAAATCATCACTTCTCTCCCCTTTGGTGGCCTTCCTCCATTTCCCGCCCCCTGGCCACTCAGGGCCTCCGGCGTTCATTCAGGCACAAGTGGGCCAACAGTGCGGCAAATGCAAAGAACTAAACGTTGGATCCAAGATCTCTTCCCAAGGTGTTGTCTTCCGGGCTGGAAATGAAATCTCACATCCACTGATGCTCCTTGTTTGGTTCACGTTCACGCCTTGCACCACCGTGAACTTCCCACTCAGGGGCCACAGGGAGTTGTGTTTGCTCTTCAGATTCCTCAGGTGACATAGATTCCAATCTATGATGTGGACATGCTAAAAACAATACATGTCATTTGGAAGGGTATGCCACATACACCATTTTACTGGCTCTTTTCAGCTTTCAGTCATTCAGGTATCTATATTTTGGCTTCTTATGCATGCATGGTCCCTGAGGAAAATCTCACAATTGTTAACTGAAATGTTGCCAAGACCAATTATCACCAGTGTCTCCATTTTCACAGTTTTAGGGACAAAAGGGCTTGGTTCAAAGATGTTCCAACTAAAGATAGCAAAGATGTTGATCATGTTTCTTTAAAACAATACGTACACTCCAGCAAACCTGTCTACATTCACACAAAAACACGGTCGTTATGCTGAATGAGTGATGAATCCTGAATTCATTCAAATCACTTCATTCATTCAAACCAGAGATGACCTAGGGTTTGTTCAGGAACACTACATATTTCTCTTATTCTTAGGTATCAGACACCATCAGTTCTCCGTCTTCCGAGATAAACTCTTTTTATTGCTTTGGGAAGACATACAAAAGGCAAACTTAAGTTTTTGAACAACTACATGGGTAAGGAACTTTATATCACCTAAGGTTTTAGACAACTGTAAACTTTTATTGGATAAATTTCAGATTTATCCAGTAAATCTGAGGGGAGGGGTTATGATTAAGTTTTAAAATTCACTTTGTTGATTGTTCAAGCAAGAACACATTCTGCAATGAAAGCCAAAGATGCAAAATGACACTTTCAGAATGTATTTGCTCAAGTACAGTCATCTCCCCTAATTTAGCTGGCCTGAAATTTTCCATGCATGATCATCGGTCCAGAACACTAACATTGTGAAGTCTTATTCTTTGCTGTAACATCCTCTTGTCCCTCCACGGCAGATCTTACTACAGCTCGAAGAGATCAATTCTCATAAGATAATTTATCTCTACCTACAGTAGAACATCTCGGTAACACTGCATCATGCAATGCAAAGAAGTGGGCAGGCACCTGTGTGTTTAATTGAACCAAAGCAGAAGTCCAATCAGAAAACCCCAACTCCAGGATGATCAAAAGACTTAGCCGAGGTCCCTTCTTCACTCTGAACTCTGCTGTTACGACAGAACACCCTGGTACGAAAGGCACTGAAGCCAAAACATAACCTGCACCAGGTCCAAGATTCTGAAACTAGGAGTCAATTTTTGTCTAGATCACTGCCTTTCTAACTAGAGAGCAAGAAAGGGGGATATGGAGACAACAATACGTGAAAGTATTGCTCTCGTTCCTCTCTCACTGGAACATTTATAATGGTAATAATAACGACATCTTTACCTATTTATATTACCTCTTTAAAAATATAATCTATTTGAAATTTCACGTCTAAATATTTCTATTGTATCCTTTCTCCCAGCTTATAACAATACATGCACAAAAATGTATATTATGCATATAAATGGTTTCAGTATTTAATAAGTATTGTTCCGATGTTTCCAGTCTCTTGTTGAGAAAATAAGCATCAGTGGTTGTTCTATAGTTACAAATATCTTAGGAACTCTGAGAAAATGAGAACTCTGAATGTGCTTGTTTTAAGTCCTTACAACAAGAGGATAAATAGGCACTGGCTTAATAAGTAAACCACTGCATTGTGCAATGAATTCAATTAAGATTTTAAATGCTGTTTCTTTAAAGAGTCTGTATTTATTAGACTTTAATCAATGTTCTCATTCATGGCCAGTATAACTACGTGCATGTGAGTGGCTGTTAATTGACTTCCTAGCCTGAAGAATATTTAGACACATCTTTGGAACCTTCTGTTTCTTCCTTTGGGATACACATATGTATCCTAGCAAAGAGAACCTCTCACTACATGCCATTAAGATATTATTGTGTTATTAATTCTCTTGTGACATATAATATGTGAAACAAGGAAACTTTTTAAATACATCTGACATTTTAAATTTGCTGAGGAAATTTCAACATTTAGATAAATGTATTACACCCTGCAAAACAGGTGATGAAATGCAATTTAAAGTGACTACACTATTTCTAGTTCATTATCCTTTTGATGAACTATTAACGCCTGGTAATTTCACTCTTCCCTGCTAAGTAAATTCAACCATGGAGAGAAGTGTCTCCATGGATAATAGATAGGTCAAAACAGTCCCACTTCACTGGAGCATCAGTAAATTCAGATGATTAGCAATAGGCTAGAGACAATTTATGTGTGTTTTTATGCACACAATGTGTCTCCTCATGCATTCTGAGAGGAAAGAATCCTTGTTTTCTGAAATGCTGTGAAGTACCATCACCGGTAACAACTCACAAAAAGTGCACCTGTCACCAGATGAAGAGCAGTGGTCTAAAGTGAAGGTCTGTCCTTGCCACCACCAATCTCCATGGCGCATGCATCTCTCAGGCTCCTCGTCTGCACTAGGGCAGGAGATAATGGATTAGATCCCTTCTTACTCTCAATTTTATCGAAACGTTTCTGAATAATTTAGTTCTTAAAAATATATGTTTGCTCTTCCACTTCAGTGCTAACGCATTTGGAAAATTGATATTGGTAAAGAGTATATATTTTTGCAGCTACTTTAATCTAATATGGAGTTATAGGATATATGTGAGATCATGCAGTACAATGTCTGGCACAGCAGACACAGTTATTTAGAGGACTCGGCTAATCCTACAGTATTATCTCTCGGGGGGGCGGTGTTTCCACAACCACGCTCATGTGGACAGAGTGAGGAAATAAGACTTTTCAGAGATGAGGTTATCCTCAATTTAAAAAACTTTCAAGATTATTTATTCCACCCCCACCCCACCCTCACCCCTGACATCCATTGATTTAGAGTGAATTTCATTGCTGTGGACTCAGACTAACACTGACTCAGGAGACTACCCACACGCACCATCAGATTTGCCAGTGCTGACAGCCTTGACGTGAGCTCTGAGTCAGTAACGCCGCGTGACGTCTCACACGCGTCTCTGCTGCTTCCCACTGTGCCAGCCCTGTGCCTCCGTGACTGCCCAACGTGGCTGCCAGACTGGGCTCCAGGAGCGATGCCGAGCATTTTGGGTAAGCTGGAAGCGTTTAGTCCCCCAAGCAAGCACAGCGAGGCAGGAACTGTTATCCTGATTTGACAGATTTAGAAACAGGCTTGGATGTCAGTGACTTTCTCAGGGCCCAACAGTGTTTTAAGATCTGACTCTGACAATCATGCCCTGAAACAGTGTCCTCCTGTCATATGTCAAAGAGCTTCACAAGTGGCCCCTGACACTTTCTATTTTTTTTTTTTTCAAAAAAGGAATTGTAGTTCATTGTTATCCACCAGAACATGAATCATCACAAACATCACCTGCCCCCGTTTCTTTTTTAAAATCTAGGGTCTTGTCCTAGAAAACATCCTCAACTCTAACATTACAAATATTATATACAGCCTTCCTTCAGGAACAATGTGGCCTCTAGAACAGGCAAGAAGACATTTTAGATGCTCAGAAAGCTATTAAAACAAGCAAGCTGGCAAACAGAACACGCGCCCAGGAGTCCCATTCCATTAGAATCGAGGCGCTGGAAGGCTGGAGGGGTTTCTGTCCAGATAATCACTTTACAGACAATGCACCAAGCCCCTAGATGTTCACCACATTGCCTAGGGACATGCATTTGGCTCCTTTTGGCAGAGATGGCACTAGAATCTTGGTCTATGTGTGCGGCATACTCAGCGATGTCATGCTGCTTCCCAATTGTTTCATACTTTTGCTCCTAAAGATAGAACCCGATCATTTAATTTGCAGTATTATGAGCAGAGAAACACTGAGCAACAGCATATGCTAGGCTCATTGGCATAACCTTTTCGACTGCATGTGGTGCATAGTTTAACAGGGGACATCTCTGGTACAGTTGCATAGTTTTAGCAACGTGTAACTTCAGACTCGAAGGGAAGGTCTAAATTTAAGAGTAAATAAAACCTGGGCCCAGAATAAAAAGCCTCCATTATTAGCAGTAGCGGAAGGCCACATGGAAAGGGAATGAGCAAGAGACAGAGTTGAAATGAGGACACATTGAGGAAGCAGCCATCTGTCCCCAGCAGTGATGCACATAAAGTAGCCACGGGACACTGCTGCCTTCCAAATGAACCTGTTCGGAGTGCATTCCTAGGATCATAAATAGTAGGGCTGGCGCATTTATCAGACAAGACCTTAACGATGTTCGAGATGCAAGTCCTACACTATGATAAAGAGCCCACATGTTTCATTTGCATACCTGTTAATTCTTCCGCAGGATACAAATGTGATTTTGAGAACTTCAAAACAATTTTAATTTCTTCCAAATGTGTATTCACTGCCTCACAATGATACTTATCATCCCCACAGAAAGATGGTCTTACTTTACCACACCTCACTCTGGGCTGGTAATACAGAATAGCAAAGGCAAGAGATGGAAAGAGTATTGGAAATAAACATTTGAAGGCCAGCTTTTTCCAGGAGTCCCTGGACTTATGCACTTCATTGAAGTGTGTGTAGCCAGGGAACATACTTCCCCCTCATTTTGAAACTCCCCCAGACTCCCTGAATACAATGAAGTATGATAAAAGCCCTTAAAGAAAGCCTCCAGCAGAATAATAATTTGCACAACTTTCATCCAGAGAACTCAGAGCAGCTTACTAACATTAGCTCATGCATCACCCCAGCTGTGGTGGAGGAGCAGCCTTCTGATGGGCGGCGGGGGGGGGGGGGGCAAGAAGACCTCAGTTGGCGCTGTTGGATGGAGGCTCTGAAAGCCAAGTGTGAGGCTGGGCAGAAAAAGACAGGAGCTGCCAAAGAAGGAACCGAGAGGGAATTTCGCTCTGCTTTTCAGCAACAAGAAAGGTTTGACCAAAATGCTAAGTCTAATGATTTGGTTCACATTTACAGACTTCTAAGACCTGGTAGGAGAGACAAAGAGAGTATATATTTTGTGTTGGCAAATGGAAAAAATATACATAGATATCATTTATTATAAGTTGGATAATTGACTTAATGATATGAAATACTATTCAGTTAAAGATGACTCCACAGTTAGGCTCAATGCCACAAATATTTATCCAATAAAAATCATGTGTCAAGGAATGAGCTAAGGGTAAGGACACACATGCAATCGTACGATGATCTTCTCTAAGTTTTCAGCGTAACAGAAATCTTTTAGTCTTGTAGTTCCTTTGTACCCCTTTATAAATGGTGCAAATAAATCACAAAGAGAAATTGGAGATGGAGAGAAAATAAGGAAAAGAGTGTCAGTAACATATAGGCCTTCATGGAAATATGGATTGCTCGCGTCATAACACCCAAGGCATATAAGCATTGTGCCCATCAGAATGCTTCAGTGATTCACCCAGCACACTGGTCTTGGTGTTCTTTGACCAGCTCCCTGTGATCTGCCACTTTTACATCCCTCTTTAGCCAGCATTTCAGTGGTCATCTCCTAGACTTCACTACCGCCCGGCCAGAGCCTGCTCAGCTTCCCATCGCCCCTTCTGGTACTTGCTGCTGAGTTTATTCCACTGCTCTGACTCCGTCCAACAGGTACCATATTTTCCACATGCAATGTACACCCATGTTTTTGGCCCAAACTTTCAGGGAAAAAATCTTTTGTTTTAATTTTTTTAATTCAATTTTTATTTACTTATATTTAGATACTTGTTTTTTGTATTGTAAAGGAATTTTAGTATTTATTTTTGAGTATTTATTTTATGTAGCAAATAATTACAAAACACAAGAACAGATACAAAGTATTTCAGGTACTACCCATGAATAATGCACATCCTTATTTTTCCCTAAAAAAATTTGGGCAAAAAAGTGTGCATTATACATAGCAAAATACGGTATATTTTACCCCATCAGGACTTCCACTTCCTCACCTCCACTTCCTTTCCACTGTGCTTCACACACTCACATGACCTCAGTGAGGGTTCTTGGTCTGCCACTGCGATGACTCAGGGACACGTCATGACCTATGTGCCCAGCAGTCCTTTTACTGGATGCCACTGTGAACTCAGCTCCTATGACTCTGCTCTATTGGCACTGACGTTCTTCTGCTCCCAGAACCCCCCTGTCTGTTCACAGTGCAGAAACTTTGCTCTTGCTATTCCCCATGTTCTTTCCTCTTTTTATTCAAGTCTACGCCCCACTGTCCTTTTGTTATCCCGCTTCATATTTTTTTCATGGCACCTACTACTATTTGAAATTATTTCCTGCATTTATTTATTTTTTGTTCAATGGGTGTCTCCCCAGTAGCATATACTATCCATAAATGTTAGAATTATATCTCACTTGTTACTATATGACAAATGCTTAGCATTCTGCCTGAACATAGAAGATTTTCAGTATCTATTTGATGAAGAGAGAAAGGACATGAAGGAAGGAAGATAAGAAGGAAAGAAATATCATTTGTTTCATTTATGAGGCAAATTAGCTTTTAGGGATATTTGGGACTTAGCAAAAAGTAAGGTTTTGGAAGGACTGGAAAATTTCCAGGAAGGACAGATGAGATCAATGTCTCTTTACACTATTCTGGATACAGTGGCCTTGTAAGTCCTGTAGATTCTAGCAATCTAAAACAGTTTTAGTCAACAGGGAGGCACTAGCCACACTGGGGCTATTTTTATGAATCTAAATTAATTAAAATAAAGTGAAATAGTTGCTTCTTCATTCACATGAACACCAGTAGCTACTTCACTGGACAGTGCTGAGTAGAGAACATGGCCACAGTCCCACAAGTTCTATTAGACGGCATGGGTCTAGAGTATCTTGTTTTAAATTCTAAAACTATATTGGTGAATCCCTCATACAGTGAGATTAATTAAAATTAGATAAAGTGATTTCAATATTAACAGTGAATTTCTCAGATACAGGAAATGCTTTGTGTTTCATTTAGTTTGGTTCATAATTTATCATTAGTTTTTATATTGACTTCCTGTCTTGAGATAAAGACAGTGAGTTTAACAGAGTATAATACCAGAGTGAACAGGAGGCTTGGCTGTTTCCTTATTTGGGGGCTGGAGAGAAAGCAGAAGAGGTAGAGGTAAAGAGTAGAGATGAGGGAAAATATGTCCATTTATCCGCCCATCCATTCAGCCACCTAGCCCTTGTTCAAGTTCCTACTGAATGCCTACGATATTAATAGTTCAAGCATTGTGCTTCGGTGCTGCAGGTTTAAATTGGAAGAAATTGTAGTGTCAAAGCCCAGAAAGCCCATAATCTCATATGGAAAGTTGACAAAATAATAATGGAAACTATTCAATAATAGGTTAAGATCACAAAGAAAAAAAATCACCTGCCTAGGGGAGACTGAAAAAATAACATTCGAGTGGTATCTTAACAATTATGAGAAGCCAAGTGTCAGCCTAAAGAAAAAAATTTTCCCCAGCCAAAAAGGTCAATCCCTGCCAAGGCAAACTTTGCTTGCTTAAGTAAGAACTAATAATCTTGGGGTGGGTGGGGCATGGGTAAAGGTGTCTGAAGGGAGATATTTAAGTGGAGATTAGGGAAATAGATTGAGCCAGGCTGTAGAGGGTTTTGAAGATTTTTGTTAAAGGATGTAGATTCTGTTATTCTTCATACAAAGAGCAAGGGGCACAATTCGGATGAATGTTCTTGAAAGGAACAGCTGCTGAGTAAATAAAAACACAGAGAATCCAGGGACGAAGGCAGACATGGGTGGGTTTGTGCCTCAGACTAAGGGGCCCATTGTTGATTCTCAAATCACTACGGCAGATCGACTGTAAGGAGAAGCCTAAAGAAAACATAGATCTGGGAGACGGTTTTCTCTTAGCCTATTCTTATTGGTAATGTACTCGTATGTGCTGCTTTAAAAAGATTTTCCCCAGCTATGCTTGATAGAAAGCTCTGCTTTCCGCCCCCTCCACAGCTATGCATACACAATGAAAAAACAAATCTTCTATCTGTTCTTTATTACCAGAAATTCCTTCAATAACATACACAAAGTTTATCATTACAACTGTCAGCATTTGAATAACACAAGTAAAAGGTCAATACCAAGGAGTATTGGTAAATCAAAATTCAGCAATTTATGTTTTCAAAAGAAAAGGAACCTTTTAAAAAGTATTTGAACAATTTTATATTCTGAAGTGAATCATAACCTGCTAGATCTGTTTCAGGAAGCTGGAAAATCCTGTACTTTATACTAAAATAACTTTTCCCAGTTTTTGATGGATATTGATTGAAGAACTGAATAAATGCACATTTAAAAAAAAAATTAAATGCATGAATTAGAACTAGACATAAAGATAAGAGCATACTTGCCTCACAGGGATTTTATGTTATTAGGTTCAAGATATGGCCTGGCTCTCTAATTATAAAAAATCACAAAGGTGGTCCAGGTGAACACCGCAGGAATACAAGAGAACCGAGAATTGTAACAAGGACTTTTCCATTTTCTCCTCCTTTTCATTTCTCTTCCTTTTTTTTCTACTTGACTAAGGAGAGAAGGCATGATGGCTTCAAAAGAAAATGTCCTCTTAATGTTCATCTGGATTTTCCTAAGTGTCTCAGACATTTGGATTTAATCCTTTGTTATATGCTGGCATGTGGCTACATGACTTTATAGAATCCTAGGGCAGTGCAGTGAGGCTGCAGATGGGGACTAACATGTCGTCCACCTATAACCTAGCTGAGCTTCACCCCATACTTGTGCATTACCTGGCACTTGTAGATGGGCTACCCCCTGCAAAAAGATCCGTCAGAGTTGACATAACACTAATGAAACACATATCTCACTAGCCTGGCTTAAGAACAGAACAGAGAAGGAAGAGAAAGAAAACAAGAACAACCTGGCTCATTGTATTTCTCTGCTGCTGCCTCCTCTTCCTCATAAATACAATGGGAGCACTGAGCTAATCAAGTTGTGAATTTACCATCAACAGATTCCTCAGAAAATCTAGAAAACCTTCTAGAAAATCAGCATCAGCTTTTGGAAACATATGACCCACTAAAGGTGAAGGAAACTGTCAACTAGAGATTGGCAGATGCTCCGTCTCTTACTAGTAAAGAACAGCCACTGCGGTAGAAATGGCCTCTCTGGGTTTTCAAATCTGTGGCTCTGCACTTTAAAATGCCAGGTGATCCATATCTGGTCAAATGCATTTTGGACGTAAAAATCCTAAATGTGCACATGAGCTATATAAAGTTCCTGGCAGATTCCTGGAGGCTGGCACAATGTTGACACGGTTAAGCAGCATTTAATACCAAACGGTTTATAATGGCAGCTGTCGTGGGAAGTAGGCTTCTTCTGGTGGGCTTACTTCGCATTACTGCACCTGTGGAAGAACTGTGGGACAGCCATTTTGAAAGAAGGGCAGTCAAGAGACTGAATTAATTAGGACACTTCAGTGTGGAACGAAAAACTTCTGCCAAGAGGTGAGTGGATAGAGATAGAACAACCATGAAATATGTTACGTTAGAAAAACAGAACATTTCTAGAAAATCATGAACTACTGAATACAAAAATACATTGTTTGAAATTTTAACGAGTTATATTAATAGTATTTTACCTTAGTGGATAATATATTGGTAATATGACTACTAGGAGGGCCAGGCAGACCATATGAGCAGATTTTAAAACAGTTTAACAAATGCATGTGTAAAAGGCCCATGGACGGCTTTGAAGAGAAGCTAAAGCTTAGCTAATGCCTAATGTATACACCCTGAGATCATCACACCCTCTCTTAGGAAGCAGTGAGGTACAGTGGACAAAGCATAGGCTATGGGTTCAAGTTCATGGCTGTGTGAAACCTGGCTTTATCCTTTCTCAGCTACAGGGCGTTGGACAGGCTGTTCAACTTCTCTGATGCTCATTTTCCTCATTTCTAAAAGGGGAGAAGTCAAGAAAGAGTCTAGGGACTGTTTCCCACAAGTAAAACCTACTCGGATAGCACCCAAACTGGTTGTATCCCCATCACTTCCCTGAGAGGTGAAGACAGATCTCAGCGGGCACCAGATCCCATTCAGCATCACTCTCAGTAGGAAGCCTTGACGCCCACCCACCTGAACTCTAATTTCCATATGACCCGGTGGACGAGGGGGCATTCCTGACTCTTTTTCCCTGCATTAGTTTTCCCGGAAGCATTTACCGCCATCTGATAATGTCGCGTAGCATTATTTCAGTAATTTCTAGGTTTCTTTATTACGTTCTTCTTTCTAAAATATAAGTACCTACTAAAAATATCAGCTCCACGACTGGCCAGTTCTGGCTATTTCGCTCCATGCTGCATTCCCCGGGCTGAGGAGCGTGCCTCGGACACAGCAGACACTCAGGGCATGCTCATCTTCCTGTGCCCCCCTCCTAGAACTGAACTGGGGCGCACAGCGCGCTGCGGGGCGGGCGCCGACCCAACACGCTCTCTCCCACCTCCGCGCAAAAGGGGGAATCAACAGCTAAAACCTCTCTGAGTTACAAATCTACGTTAATCTAGAAATCATTCTCTATTATTGTATCAGTAACTCAAGTTAGGCATAGAACACAAAACTCTGAATTTGATCTTTCTTTGAATGAGTCTCCTTATCTCGCTGTTTTGGACTGCGTTTTGTGCACTGATTGTATTTAGTTAATTCAGACACTTTAGAAGTGCAAAGAACGTTCCTCAGTGCATCCCTGGCTTTTCTGCTTAACTGTGCTCTGAGCTTGCCCCGTGCTCAGTTTACACAAATATAAAATTAGTGTAATACAAAGTTCTCTGTTAGTTTCAGTTTCATATTAGACACTTAAAGAGTTATGAATGCAAAACCCTACTATGCTAAATAAGTACAATTTATTATTATTAGATTCTAATTGCCTTTCATTATCTTCCTTGGTGTTTAAATCAAATATATATCAACTGTATGTGTAAAGTTAGATTGTTTGAATTTCCTTGAAATAGGTAATACTTTTTTTTTTAAAGTTTCCTTACTCTTTTTGGAAGTGAGGAAAACCTGATATCCAAAGTCACTTAAG
>VMDR010017337.1:0-20209 GCA_007922815.1 Macrotus californicus
AATATTTTCTCTATATATTGTGAAAACCACATCAGTGTGTTATAATTTTGCTTTAATTGTCAAACATAATTAAGAAAACCCAAGAGAGAAAAAATGATTGTATATCTATTTTTACTCTTCCTATTGTTCTTTTTCCTCCCTAATGTTCCTTGTCTCCTTCTTCTAACAGTTCCTTTTCTGTTTAGAGAAATTCCTTTAGTCATTCATGTGGGGTAGGTGTGCTGATGACAAAGTCTAATGTGTTTTCTAACACAAAATAACCAATTCTCCAAAACCGAGTGTCTATCCAACAATTCAATTCAATTCAGACACTACCTGGAGTTAACCTGGGGGTGGTGAGAGGTGGGGCTGGGGGAGCGGCTCTTATTTCCATGCCCTCTCCAGGCAGGCCTCCCTGCCAGCAAGTTGATGTGCTCACCAACCTGAAAACTCTCTGAATCTCATTGCCCAGGAGTGCTCAGTTTGCAGGCCCCTTTTACCTTCTTGGAGGTTGGTGTGTGGGCTGCGACTCCCAACCTTCTGATCACTTGACCCTTCCAATGAACAGTGCTATCCCTCAGGCTATCTGAAGTCCCCACCCTGAGTCGCCTCAGTAGCACAAACGCAGATATATATTTTTATTCGTTCAGCAACTCAATGTATTTAATCAAACCTTCAAGCTACACATTTAGCTCAATTTATGAAAAAAGGGTGGCATGCATTTCGTTTGACAACACTAATACTTGTCAAATCAGTTAAACTGGATTTACTTTCTACCAGAAAGGTCTGAATTTATTTTTTATTTAAATAAATGTATTACTATTTATCTCTGTGACAAGCAACTGTTTAATTAATTCTAGGGTAAGGCTAGGAGAATATGGGAGAGGGAGGACATGAGGCATAGAGATGACAGGATACAAAGCAAATTTGTTGCCTACATTAAGGTGCCTCCACCTTCAATATTTTGTAACCAACTCTTTATTTGCTTTGTTTTTACAGAAATCTTCAGGGAAGGATGCATTTTTTTATATTGGTCAGGAGGCAGAAGATATGAAATTCTTAAAGAACTCTTCTTGGGTCTCTAGGGCAACACATATTATGCATTATGATGGATACAAAAATATGTTTGTCTTTTGTGAAGAAGAAAAGAGGCTATTGTGAAAGAGAAGTAGGAAAGGGAATTACCCTAATATCAAGATATATTCTTAGGAGTATAAATTTGAGGGGAAAACAGAAGTTGAGAATTGCAAAATTGATTCCTTAAAAATATCCATGTCTGAATCACTGTTTGGAAAGTCTTCATGTAGTCCAGTATAAAACTGCTAATTTGTCCATCAATTTTATTCTACCAACATATGAAACTGTTGAAAACCATGTGAGAAACTAATTAATTCATATAATTCAACAATGTAAATGGAGAGGGACATTATTCAAGTTATAAGCTATTGCTACCCAGGAAATTACATTAAATTTGATTTGGAAAAGGATGGATGGAGACTGGATTGTTTTTGGTATATCGGAATATTAAAAACTACTTACTTTGGGGAAAATGTTGAAGTATTCATTTACTCAGTCTGTACTCTATCATATACAAAGCACTGTAATAAGCAGAGGCTCTCTGGGGGAACTAAAACCACATGAGGCAGACTGCAGGCTCTCCTGCAGCTTTTCTCTTGCACTAGAGCACTGCCATCTGATAGTGCTTCCTGTGATGCTGGCACGGTTTTGTGTCTCTGCTGTTAAAGGTGGCAGCCACTGGGTACATGAGGCTGCTAAGCATCGGAAATGTGGCTAATGCAATGGAGAAACTAAGTTTTTTATTTTATTTATTTTTAATGTTTTAATTTATATAATCATATGTGGCTAGTGGTACAGTATTAGAGTATAGCATCAGATCATAATAAAGGTCCCTTGCATTTACTGTAAGTTCCCAGTTTAAAGTTGTCCATGATTTGTCTGAATTTAAAGCAACTAAAATAAGTATGATAGGGAATAAGTATGATTTGTGTAGTTTCACCTACACAAATGAGTACATACTAGATAAATAATACGGTTCCTACCCCATGAGACAAGATTAGCAGCAGTACAAGTCAATTACCATACAGATGCTATCCAGCAGGTTCAGAAGAGAAATTCCCAGGTGTGGTTCTTTGTATAAATGGCCCTTGAACATGTGAGTACAGGAGGTTAAATTTATATTTCATATAACTTTACTCAAAGATAAGTAAAAATGTCTGTGATGTACATATTTTTATCACATGACAAACATAAAAATACTTATTTTCTTTTTAACAAATATGGACTTAAATCTGCACCTGTGAGTAAAAGCACAGGCCTCATGTGATGCAGCAATATCATATTCCGCAACCAGAAGAGGTCTACTGTAGTGTTTCCTGGCCTCAGGAAAGAACAGAAAGCTAGGTTACGATGAATCACAAAGAACGTTACAGCCTCGAATAAGTGCAGTCTGTGCACTAAGTGGAGATAGTTACAGAAACAACAAATTTACAGGAGGTGGCAACACACAATCTCTTTCGGTTTCCAAACAATGCTTTTCGTGCTTGCTGGTTTGGCTCTCCTCTCTGCCACCACCTCCTCCACTACAGAAGACCTGCAAATACCTAACGATTTTAGAACAAGAAAGAGATCTGGTTCCCTTAGCTAATGCAATCTGGAAAAACTCTAATCATCTCTTTCAAAACATATTAAAATTGTATTATTATCTATCAAACAAAATCATCAAAATTGTAGCTTACCCCACGCTTCCAAAGAGGTGTGCTGCTTGATAAAATACTAGACATCTTTTTGTCCTGAGATAAGAATCATAGTTTCCTAGCTCTCCTCATAAATACCAATTAAGTGTAGGTATAGAAATCCCATCATGGTACAAATTACAGTGAAACAGATATCCAGTTTTCCACTAAGACTCCTGACTGATAGGATCTCTCAAAAACAAGCTTTAAAACAGTCACCATCAACCTCATACAAAACTCACGTTCACCAAGAAACAGTGCCATAAAGTTCCTAAGCCTAAAAGTGCTCAAGTAAGAGTCACTGCGGCATTTGATTTAAGATTCAGGTTAGTAGGAACAGAGGTAAAAGTTATCCATCCTCTTTAAGCTCGTAAGCCTTGGAACTCTGTACCTTTCCTTAAGAAACATTAAATATTTCAGCCTGGATTTCTCTCAACACTGAAAATCTGAGAAGGAAGCACTCGCTGAAGTTATCACAGGCAGAGGCATAAAGTGCACGATTTCTGAATATTTTAAACATTTCTCTTAGAAAAAAGCTTGGATAAGGATATTCTGTGACCTGAAATATTACACAAAAGTTTCTAATTTCTTATCATGCATCCACTGTTTATAAAAGTAAATTAATTTCCTTATCTGCTAGAGATTTGGGAATGCAGTTTGGCTTTGTATTTTTTCAATACTTAAGGGGACTATGCTGTCTGGTCTTTCTGTAAAGTAAAAGAAGTATGAGGTGTGACTCTCACACCTATATTTAAAATTAGGATTATTGTACAAGGCCTCTTACATCAAACAAAACCACAATCAAGGAAAACCACTAGGAAAAACAACCTTGCTTTGAGACTAGCTGTACCAGATCAAACATGTTTCCTCCTACCTACTCAAGTTCCAAAGGTCGTATTATGCTACTTTTCAAACAAAATGAGCTTCTAGTATAACTGGCATGAAGTCACCATTCATTACAAAAATGACTTCTGCTTTGTGAATATCATAAATGACAGATAATAATGCTATAAAGCACCACTGACTAATTAACACTTCTACTGCCCACCACATTAAATTTATAGAATGATTTTAACCAACCAGTACAACTATTTCACTAGCCAGAAATCTGAAGAAGTATTTGTATTCAGAATTTATTTTCACTATTTTTAAGACAGTTCACAAGTTGAGATATCTCCCAAGAGAATAATGATCTAAAGAAAGGTACCAATTGGCAATGTTATGATAGAACATGTAACTACTACAAACTCCCGTAGGGAATCATTCTGTAAAACTCAGGTTGGACTCACACTTAGGTACTATTAAGAAGACATCAAATATGTATCCAGACGTGAAATATTCTGTCACAAAGCCAACAGTCTCGTGAAAGTAGTTCACTTGTTAAATTGTTACAAATTCCACCCAGTCCCTTGGTTACTCTATAATATTGATTGGCTCTCATTCCTTACACCTCCAATTAATTAGGCACTGTAGCCTTTAGTCAATTAATTGAATTTTTGCCTCTAAAGAGAGATGAAAGAAAGGCATAGCAGGAAGAGTTCTGCTGGCCAATGACAGAATCCCACGCAAAACAATATATAATGAAAGAAAGTAACACTAGTTATAACCTCTGTTCTGAAATAATCCATAAAAGCACTAAGGCAATTAACAAAGTCAGATATTTTTCAAATTACAAAATTTACAAGAACTATGTTCCTGGCACAAAGCACATGACAAATGTTTGCTGAGTAAACACATATAAGCGTGAATGAACTTGAGACACATCCCAGGAAGTGGGGTTGATGTAAGAAAGAAAGAAGTTCCATAGTCGCTTTCTATGTGGTCTTCTATACTCAAAAAACCCATTTTTTAAATTTAAACAATATTTTATTGTTTATGCTATTACAGTTGTCCCAACTGTTTCCCCTTTGCCCCATCCACCAGACCCCTCCCCTCCCTCAGGCCATCACCACACCGCTGTCCATGTCCATGGCTCATATATTTATAATCTTTGGCTACGATGTTTCCTAGACAGTACTTTACATCCCCGTGACTATTCTGTAACAACCAATTTGTACTTCTTAATCCCTTCACCTTTTTTTGCTCATCACTCGGACCACCCTCCCACCTGGCAACCATGAAAATGTCAGTATTTATGATTCTGTTTCTGTTCTGCTTGTTCATTTATTTTGTTTTTTAGATTGTTTATCAACAGATATGTATTTATTGCCACTTTCTTGTTCATATTTTTGATCTTCTTCTTGAAGAAGACACTTGAACATTTCATATAATATTAGTATGGTGATGATGAACTCCTTCAGCTTTTCCTTATCTGGGATAAACACATCAGTATGTGGTTGCCTCTCACACGCAAGAGGACCTGGCCTGCAACCCAAGCACGTGCCCTGACGGGGAGTCAAATGGGGAGTCCTTTGGTTCGCAGGCCAGCACTCGTCTACTGTGGATACAGTAATAAATAATACTATTGTAAATAACACTGCAATGAACAGAGGGGTGCATATATTCTTTCTAACTAGTGTTTCAGGTTTCTTCAGATATATTCCCAGAAGTAGAAGCGCTGGATTACAAGGCAGTTCCATGTCTATCTTTCTGAGGAAATTCCATACTGTTTTCCACAGTGGCTGCACCAGTCTGCAATCGCACCAGCAGTACATGAGGGTTCGTTTCTCCACATCCTCACCAACACTGCTGCTTGTTGATTTATAATGATAGGCATTCTGACAGGCATGAGATGATATCTCATTGTGGTTTAATTTGCATTTCTCAGAGGGTTAGTAGCACTGAGCATCTTTTCATATGTCTATTGGCCATCTGTATGTCCTCTTTGGAGAAGTGTCTCTTCAGGTCCTTTCCCCATTTTTTAATTGGATTATTTGTTTTATTGGTGTTGAACAGTATAAGTTCTTTATAAACTTTGGATATTAACCTCTTGTATCATTGGTGAATATGTTCTCCCATTCAGTGGGTTGTCTTTTCATTTCATTGACGGTTTCCTTTGCTGTGCAAAAGCTTTTTAGTTGGGTGTAGTTCCTCTTGTTTAATATTATGGTTTCACTTATATATGAAAACAAATGAACAAAAACTAACAAACAAAATAGAAACTGACTAACAGATACAGAGAACAGACTCACAGTTGTCCAAGTTGGATGGGGATTGGCGACTAGGGGGAAAAAGTGAATGGATTAAGCAAAAAAAAAAAAAAAACCAGACAGAGACAACTTTATGGTGATTGCCAGAGGGAAAGCGAGGTGAGGGGAGGGAAGGGGGCAAAGAGAAAGAAGTGTGGCAGAAAGACACTTGACTATGGGTAGTGAGTGCATGCTACAGGATGCAGATGATGTGGTATAGGGTTGTGCACTTGAAACCTGAATGGTTTTATTAACCAATGGTACCCCAATAAATTCAATAAAAATTATAAATAAATACATACATACATACATACATTCAACATACATATGAAGCTACAAAACAGTCACAGGACGTAAAGCACAGAATAGGAATATAGTTAATAGTATAGTAATAACTATGTATACATAGTGTCAGGGGGGTGGATACTAGAATCACCAGGGAATCACTTTGTAAAGTATGTAATTGTCTAACCACTATACTGTACACCTGAAACTAATATAAAATAATACTAAATGTCAACTGTAATTGAAAAATTAAACAAAAAAAACTTCTAAGCTCCAAGCAACATAACATCCTGTCGTAGAACTTTTGCTAAAGCAGCACAAATGCCTTTTCTCTTCAGCATGTTCAAGCTCTACGTCTGTTCCAGTTGCTCTTGCTGTATAATAAACTATACCAAAACATACCAGCTTAAGTCAGGTACCATTTTATTATGTTCATGGAGTCTGCATCAGAAATTCAGATAGCACAAGGAGAGAACCCTACTATCTATCAGTCTTTGACCAACATCAACATAGAAGATTTAAGATCACAGATTAAGGCTGGTTATTTCCGGCAGATACAATTACTAACGGAAAAGGGGTGGTTAAAGGAAATTTTAATAATTGAACATTGAAATTTATTTCAAGTTGACTAATGCAGCTTAAAATTTGTTTTAAAAATAAATTTAAGTTTTAACTACAATAATCTGTTTTTTTAATAATTAAAAATATTTTATGGAATAAAATTATCCAAACTACAAAAGAAATTCAGGTGGAAATGCTTCACCTTAGAAATAATTAATCATCCATTTTAATTGCACTTTAAAACAAATGTCCAGCATTTTGCATCTGGATAAAACAGTTCAGACTTAACAAATATTTCAAAGGAAAACATTTATAAATACGGCAGGTTTAAGATGGAGGCAATCAGTTGCTGGTATTCCCTCCCCGCTTACGAAACCCAAGTCTGCATCAAAAGGTCAAGTGCTAAGTAAAAACAAGAACAAGCATGAAGTGAGAGGACAAATAACCAAATAGGGATAAAGGCAGAAGTGAAACAATTACCTAATGTATTAAATTCACAATCACACATGACTTAAACCTTCTGGAATTGGGGTGTAATCATTCTAGAAACACTAGTCAGCATTTCTTCTAAGACTCTGAGATAACTAAAGGGCTCCTCCCAAGTTTCTGTGCTAGAGGTGGAGATGCATCTCCCTTGGAGAACACATTTATGTTACCAAATCTTACATTCTGACACACATGATCTCCAACCCTCCAGGATTCAATGACATATGGAAATGTCTATGTCCAGCTAGGCACACACCCACCACACTTCTAAGACTGTCCATAACACAGCCCAAGGCGTCTAGTTCTCCAGAGGTTCTGGAATGCTGACCAGGAAAATCTGTTGGCTGCTCTTTGCTTACTTAGTCCTTCCTCTTGCACCCTTCTCCTCCCACTAATCAGGGAGAATGACAAGATTCCACGTACACACTGACAGCTTTCACTAAAACATCTTTCCTCCAAGAAACAACACACCTGAAAGGGCCGTGGAGACAGGGAAGTGCCATTTGAACGTTATCACTGCGCAGAGCTTATTTCCCGACTGTAAGAACGACTCCCACTCACGTAATTCAAAGCTTAGTTTTAAGTTGTGGCAAACCGCAGAAAGAATATCCTGAGAATAATCATACTTCTTCTAAACTACCTAAAAGGTTCAACTCCCCATCTTATTCTACAATGGAATAACTTTTTAACTGCTCTGCTAATTTTACTCCTCCACGTCTGCTGGTGTTTTCACATTACAGGAACAGTTACAAATGGGAAAAACTGCCAAGCACTTTAAACTGTCTATATCTTTAAAAATATCCAACCTGTCAGCCTATCAGATCCTTTGCTTTACTGAATATAACTGAAAGTCACAGTTGGGCAGATAAAGCCCATTTTCTATACAGAGTTCAGTCTTCCGATTGCCATAGCCTTAATAATAAACTAAAGTAAAAAGACTGGAAAGCGGGCTTTCCTAATGTTAAAAAATTATCTGTCACAAAAACACAACATTTCCTTTTATATTTATCTAAATATTTTTAGATATAACATGTTTAAATTTTACCACAAATAAATGCAGGTTCTGTGGGATAAATGTAAATCACCAATCAACCACAACCACACCCTGTGCTCCTTTTCTAAACAACCAAGTTTAAAAAGCAAAATCCCAAATTCTTTGATCTGACCTGATCAGCTGCTGCTCATAAAACTTTTTGAATGACCTTCTCACATCGGCTTTGATTCTACTTTTTTCATACAAGACTCTCTGGGAGGCGTGTAAGTCAATTCCTTGGTTCGCATTCTAACGTAGGAACACTGGGGAAATTTTATGTATACTCTAAGTTCTTTCTGAGAATTTCCTTTGCTCTTGTTGGACTCCTTTCCTAATGACAACTAAAAGTAAAATGTATAGGTAGAAGAGAATTATGAACTTCAAATAAATTATAGGTACCATAAATTGTTTTTCTAATCAATTATATAAGTATATGGTGAAAATATATCTTGGTAAACTTTTATGTAAACAAAACCCAAAGGAAAGCAGATGTGGAGAAGCAATTAAAAGTCAATATATGTTTTGAGGCAACATAGTATGGCTGTTTTACAGAAAGACAAAAATTAATAATGCAAGTTTGGTTGCATTAATAGAAGTAACATCTATCTCAAAGGGGGGAAATACACTCATTTTCTTTGCTCTGCAACCTCAACATCTAGTTATAGAAAGTACAGTTAGTTTTAAAAGGAATACTACCAAAGTAGAGATTCCCAGAGAAAAGCAACCAAGTGACAAGGCATGCTCATTATCATCACAGAAGGCAGGACTGCATACTGGAAACATTAGTGGGCATGGCTTTAATATCCTCCTGTGCAATGACTTCCGAATGGACATCTCCAGAGTCTGAGCTGTCCCTGGACTTCAAATGCATAACCACCAGCTGAATATATTTACTTGACTGTTTCACATACATTTTGGCCTCAACCAGAGGGGTGGCATAGCGTAAAGTGCCTGAACACTGGAGTCAGGCTGCCATCATTGAAATCCAGAGCCTAGATGCAAGGCTCTGCCAGTCAGCAGCCATGTAGACCTTGGAAAAATTACTCGACATCTTTGTGCCTCAACTTCCTCATGTTATAAAATAGAAATAAGAATAATTATCTTGTAAGGTTATCATGAGATGTAAACACCTACGTAATTATGGAAAACTCTTGAATAGAATTGGACACATCCTAATTGCTATGTCTGTGAAATTTTTTTTAAAAGCACACCTAATAACCAAATTCAAACTCTCCATCCCCAAAACTGTGCCTCCTCCTGTAATACTTATTTCAGAAAATGACTCCAAGACAAAAACATGGCCGCTTTCTATATCCTAACTTCTTTTTTCAGTGACTCTTTAAAGCTCCTGCTAGAAGGGTCAATGAGCTTTTGCCAGGCTTTGCCTCATCTACGGTGAGGATGAAGACCGTTCTTAGTAATCAGACTGTCGACATGCCAGAAAATGTCAACATCACTCTAAAGGGACATACGGTTATTGTGAAGGGCCCCAGAAGTACCCTGTGTAGGGACTTCAATCACATCAACATAGAACTCTGTCCCCTAAGAAAGAAAAAGAAGAGGCTCTGGGTTGACAAATGGAGGGGAAATAGAAAGGAACTGGCCACGATTCGCAGCACCTGCAGTCATGCACAGAACGAGATCAAGGGTGGTACACTGGGCTTCCCGCACAGGATGAGGCCTGTGTGTGTCCACTTCCCCATCGACGTCATTATTCAGCAGAGTGGTTCTCTTGTTGAAATCAGAAATATTTTGGGCAAAAAATACATTCACAGGGTCCAGATGAGGCCAGACATTTCTTGTTCAGCATCTCAAGCCCAGTAAGATGAGTTAATTGTTGAATGAAATGACAGTAAACTTGTACCAAATTCAGTTGCTTTGATTCAGCAAGCTACAACAGTTAAAAACAAGGATAACAGATAATTCGGGGATGGCATCTATGTTTCTGAAAAAGGAACAGTTCAGCAGGCTGTGAATAAGATCTAAGGTGTTCAGCTACAGAAACAGTAAGGTGCCAGGTGATTCCTCAGATGTATCTGTGATATTTTTCAAGATGCAATAAAAGCTGTGTATTGATTGGAGTGAGGGGAGATCTTGCCAGAGAAGGGAAAAAAAGAGGAAAGAAAGAAGAAGAAAAAAGGAAATGGAGGGAAAAGAAAAGAGACAGAAACTGAGGAATTATGGCAGGAACTAAACCAAAACGTTGATAGTGGTTATCTCTGGTTAAAAAGATTACAAGTAATCATATTATTTATATACCTTTTTGTATTTCTGAGATCTTCTAAAAGATGTTCTTTCCCTTTTCACTGCAGAGAAAAAAGCTGTTCTGAAAATACGTTTAATGATATTCTGGATAAAGTCTAAGCCCTTCATTAGTTGGTTCCTGCTACTCCCCATGTCCCTCGTAACCTCTCACGTCTACACCTCTGCACAAGGAGCTATCTATAACCTCGAATATACTCCCCATTCATCCTCACTTGCTAATTCTTACCCATCCTTCAAAACCACTCATGGGTACCGTCTCTTCTGAAAAGTCTTCTTGGACCACAGCCCTGCTCTCTCCAAACCCACCGATCCAATCTAGGTTAAACAGCCTTCTATATGCACCTTAAGAATCTAGTTTACACATATAGCACTTACCACAGTAAGTTCAATAATTAAAATGTTAGAAGTCTATTTCCCTCTGTCCTTGACACAAGAGAAAACACTTATTCTCCTAACCCAGCATCTAACATAGTACCTGACACACAGTAGGAGATAAAAAAAAAGTTGTTCAAATGACTCCAAAGTTGTATTATTTCTATTCTACTATGTTACCTCTCTAGACATGCACAAAAGTTGTTAAGGTGAATTCATAAAATAGTAGATTCCCAGTCTGGGAGTATTCAAAATGAAACACAATGCCACCATTCTTGTTCCTTCAGTCAACCATTTACTCACCAAATATTTATTGACTACCTCATATATGCCACACACTGGGAATACAAGAATGAGAAAAAAAGAGAATGAAAGGTTTCTTCTTTCATGATAATTTAGGGTGGGGAGAGGAGAAGGCAAACATTGGCTAAGTACTTCAAGCTACTAAATAAACATTAGAGACTTATCCATGAAGTTAAGAAATACATTTGAGATAGAACATACAACGAAAGACGTCACCATGTTTGGAAAGGTAAAAGATTCTGAATTAGAAATGAGATTAGATTACTCAAAGACAGCAATTTTCAATCTTTGTTTCTGGCCGCCACATACACAGACACATCCAGGGTTATGCATTCTTTCCACAACATGCTAAATAACTCTACTAATGAACGTGGCATGAGGCCTCACAGTGCTTGCCAGTTGCACTACCCCTTCTGAAAAAAACAAGCTGAAGCAGTTCTTCATGATGTTCAAAGCCAAGAACTCCAAGAGAAACCAATCCTAACTTTCTGGCCACAAAGATAAGTCCTGGGATGACTAGCCGATGGCTGCATTCTAAGGACTTTCTATATTGGAGGGCGTAGCGGAGACTTCTAGCCACCCACTCAACATCTATTTTTCCTGTTTTCCCCAACTAGGAGACTTTATCAGAGATGGTAATATGCCCAGCTCAAAAATGGACTAAGCCCACCAATTTTTTCGGTCTCTCTTGTATCAGTTATAGTTATATGCTAGTTCTGGCCAAAGAGATACAAATGGAATTCACTAGGAGCACTTCAGAAAAAGCTCTTTTTTAGTATCTTCTATTTACATTTATTGGGGTAAAACTGGTGAATAATATTATCTAAGCTTCAGGAGAATAACCTTACAATACATCATATGTACATTCCACTGTGTGCTCTTCACCCGAAGTCTAGTCTCCTTTCATTGTCACATATTTGACCCCTTTCACTCTCTTTTCCCTCCCCACCCTTTTCCCCTCTAGTAACCATCATTACTATTATCTGGGTCTAGAGTTTGTCTGTTTGTTGCTTTTTGTTTTATATATCACATATGAGCGAAATCATATTGTTCTTGTCCTTTTCTGTCTCACTAATTACGATCAGCATGATATTCAAGATCCATCCATGTTGTTGCAAATGGCAATATTTCATCTTCTTATGGCTAAGGAGTATTCCACTGTATACAGGGTGGGGCAAAGGAGATTTACAGCTGTGAATACACAACACAGACAGTTTATTCTTGTATTATTACTCACTTATTGCTGTGTTATTTCCCAGATGGACAACTGTAAACCTACTTTCACCCCACCCTGTGTATGTCCCTTCTTCTTTGACCAGTCATCCAATAAATGACACGGGTTGTTTCTACATCTTGGCTATTGTGAATAATGCTGCAGAGAAAGAAAGGATACATATACCTTTACGAACAAGTTTTTTTCTTTAATTTTTCAGGTAGATCCCCAGAAGAGAACTGCTGGATCATATGGTAGTTCTATCCTTCATTTCCTGAGGAACCTCCACACTGTTTTCCATAAAGGCTGCACCAAATTGCATTCCCATCAGCAGTGTACACAGGTTCCCTTTTCTCCACCTTTTCTTATCGATAATAGCCATGTTAACAGGTATAAGGTGGTATCTCCTGGTTTTGATTTGTGTTCCCTTATGGCTATTAAAGTTGAGAGTCTTTTCATGTATCTGTTGGCCATGTGGATGTCTTCTGGGAAAGAGTGTCTGTTCAGGTCCTCTGTCTATTTCTTAATCAGACTGTTTGTTATTTTCTTGTTAAACAGCATGAGTTCTCTATATATTCTGGATATTAGTCCCTTAATGCAGTGGTCCCCAACCTTTTTGGCACATGGGCCAGTTTCACTGAAGGCCTGGTGGGGTGGAACCCTGGGAAGGACAGGAGGCAGAGCTCAGGTGACCTTAGCTTTGCATGGGGAGGTTCCTGGACCCCTGCCTTAATGGAAGTACTGTTTGAAAATACCTTTTCCCACTTGTTGGGTGCCTTGTTGTGTTGCTGATACTTTCTTTTGCTGTGCAGAAGCTTTTTAATTTAATGTAGTCCCATCCGTTTATTTTTGCTTTTATTTCTCTGGCCTTTGGAATCAAGTTCACAAAAACTCCTCTGAGACCAAGGTCCCTAAGTTTAGCACCTATGTTTTCTTCTATGTATTTTACTGTTTCAGGGCTTACACTCAAGCCTTTGATCCACTTCGAGTTAATTTTTGTGAATGGTGTCAGACAGCAGTCTAGTCTCATTCTTTTACATGTGTGTGGCTTTGCAATTCTCCAGCACCATTTACTGAAGAGGTGGGAAAGCTCTTTCCAAGGAGGGAGACTCGGTCATCTTTTCATCCCTCCCCTCCTTCCCCTCTTTCTGCCTAGAACAGAAACATGGAACTAAGGATGACAGCCCATAAATGGAGGACTAGGAAGTTGCAATTTGAATCTGTAAAAAATCACAAAATTGTTGCACTAGCACCAATCACCTATCTCTGGACTTTTTTAGTTTATAGGGAAGAAAAATACATTCCAGCCTCATGGATGATGATGATAATTAATGGAACTAAATTAAAATTCTGTCTTCGGGGACAATGGAAGAATACAATTCACAATAACATGCGTAGCCAAGAGTGAAAAGACACACCCTAATACTGAACACTGAAAACCAGAGTTGCTTGAAATAAAAATTCTGGGTTTAAAGCTACCTGAGCAAATCTCTTCCTTGCAACAAAACAGAGCCTTACCTGAAATGGCATTGCTCCCTCTTCCATTCAAGAAAGGATATGAGAAAGCAGCTGAGAACAACATACTAGATATGTTAAAATATATTTTTAAATAAATAAGTAAAATCATCACAAGTTTTGGAGTTAAATTATTATTACCAAATTGTCTGGCCCTTTCCAAATTCTAAACACTTAATCTGGCATGCCATTAAACAGAGAGGCTCCTTAAATTTACAAGAAATGGACAAAAATGGGTATGTATAGCTTGTTTAAACCGTGATGCGTAGAGGGAAACCAGAGAGAAGGAAATCCAAGACTATATGATTTCCAAAGATCCAAGAATAGCTAGGGACAGTCCTGTTTATGCATGGGGCTTCCTCCAGTCTAAAAGCTTTCCTCCCACTGTCCCTTTCATCTGGAATTTCCGAAAAACAGTCTTTCCAGACAGGCCTTTAGGGTTCTTCTAATTCCTCTGAGAAAGCATTCCTATACGTTCCGTGAGAACATCAGAAAGTATATGAGGGTAGATGTGACCAAAACTGTGTAGGAGAATCCAACCAACCAGATAAATTCATTGAAGGACAAAGCTAATGTCATAGAGTGAGGTCTAGCAGAAAAACGAAATCTGACCTCAGAGCTTTGAATTTAATTGAGCTACAACACAGTGCCCAGACGAAGATGACGAAAGTAAGAAATAAAGATTTTCATTATGTCATTTTAAGAGAATCAAAAAGATCCTCAGGTAGGAAATGAAAGAAAAAATAAACAAATGGGTCTAAATCAAACTAAAAAGTTCTTACACAGCAAAGGAAACCATCAACAAAACAAAAAGCCTACTGAATGGGAGAACACATTTTTCAATGATACATCTGATAAGGGGTTAATATCCAAAAAAGAGGGTTGGACAAAAGAAGGTTTATAGTTGTTCATATGGAAAATAATACAATAACTAATAATACAAGAATAAAGTCTGTGTTTCACATACCCACAACTGTAAACCTATTTCGCCCCACCCTGTATATAAGAAATTCAAGAACTTAACAGCAAAAAACCAATATGATTAAAAAATGAGCAGAAGACCTGAACAGACATTTCACCAAAAAATACATACAGATAGCCAACAGACATAAGAAAAGAAGCTCAGCCCTGCCTGGTTTGGCTCAGTGGACTGAGCACCTGCCTGCAAAACAAAGGGTTGCCAGTTCGATTTGCAGTCAGGCACATGCCTGGGTTGTAGACCAGGTCCCCAATAGGGGGCGCACGAGAGGCCATCACACATTGATGTTTCTCTCCCTCTCTCACTCCCGTCCTCTCTAAAAATAAATAAATAAAATCTTTTTTTTCAAAAAAAGCTCAACATCACTAATCATGAAAAATGCAAATTAAAACCATAATGAGGTGTGACTCAGTCATAAAAGAGAAAGAAATCTTGCCATTTGCAACAACATGGATGAACCTAGTGAGTATTATGCTAAGTGAAATAAGTCAGACAAATACCATATTATTTCACTTATATGTGTAATCTAAAAACAAAATAAATGAACAAACAAAATAGAAACAAATTCACAGAACAAACTATGGTCACCACATGAGAGAGGAGTTTGGGTGAGGGGTGAAAAGATGAAAGAAATTAATAAGTATAAATTGCCAGTTATAAAAATAGTGACAGGGATGTAAAGTACAACACAGGGAACATAGTCAATAATGTTGTAATAACTATATGGCGTCAGATGGATACCAGACTTAGGGGCTGATCACTTCATAAGGTATATAAATGTATAATCACTGTGATGTACATCTGAAACTAATATTGTATGCCAATTGGAAAATAAATTTAAAATTAGTTATTAAAAAAATCAAAATTTTTAATTATAATTATAGTAATAAAACATTTTCAAAGACCTTTTTCATTTCCCACTTCTCTAAAATAAACAATAAGACTAACATAATTTGATCATTAAAACTGCACAACAAATTTTCTATACCTTGGTTCTACAAATTTGAGAAGGTATAGAGGTCGGGGGGACAAAAGAGAATGAAGTGTCCTGGGATCGTTCCAAATGAAAGAAATCCTTTTTATGTCACTAAATTTGATACCGAAATCACAGAGAGCATATCCTAATAATGACAATAGTAACAAACACATCATAATTACTATGTCCCAGGTACTATTCTAAGTACTTTATGTGTATTAATTCATTTGATTCTTATAATAGTTTTATTTACTAGATTGATGGAAAAAGGCAGAGAGCCTTTGTATAATTTGCCCAAGGACACAGGGTTACTAAGCAAGAATTAAAACTGAAGCAGCCTGGCTCTGGAGTCCATGCTCTTAATCACTTCACCAAAACGTCTTTCGAGCCGTTACACCCCAAGTCATTTGAGAGTCAAACTGAACAGAGCTGAAATTACTTCTTTCTCACTACCCTGTCAAGGCACTGCTGTTCTCCCAGTCGCCCAAATTTAAATCTGCGAGATGACTTTTAGCCCTGCAGTGCATTCTACATCCAATTAGTCATACAACCCAACCCTGTCAATTAAATACTCCACTTCCACTCCTATTGTCACCATCCTCAAATTCCACAGCCAAAAATTGCGTCACCTTTTCAAGAAGGCAATAGCTCATGCCAACCTTATTAATAAAACATCTTTTTCACATGGTCTCTTGTACCAGTTTTATGGAACATAATTACAATAAAATATTTTACATTTCCCCATAAAATTTCTTAATTTTAGTCCATCATTCTAGCCTATGTACTAACTTTCCCCTCTAGATATATACCAATCACAAATTAGATACGCAAAAGTTTAAAGTAAACTAAAAATTTATCGATCACATTCCCTATTCAAATGACATACAAACACTTTAAAGTTTCAGTACTGGAAATAAAACCTACAGGAAAGTGAATTTTTAACCCTTAAATTACACCTGGGGGTAGGATGTTCTCACTGAAATTACCAGAATCACAACTTATATGACCCTCAAGGGAGCACAGCGCTCCCTTTAATGCACTTTGGTTCCAACGAGTATCAGTGAGACACTTTAGAGACTCGAAAAGGACTTTTCCAAAAAGGGAGAACCAAACAGAAATAGAGGCAAAGAGACTTAAAAACAATCTACAACATAAGATAAATCACAGCGTTCTCAAACCGTTTTCACTTCCTGAAACAGGCGTTATTTACACAGTATACATACCGTGGTAAGTCACAAGACTGCCAATGGTCTCAAAATCTCAACACGATGGACCAGCCAAGCGGCGCAGCTCCATGCTCCGCCCCACAACACGCGCCCTCTCAGCCCCACCAATCCTAGTCTCTAAACCAGAGCCATCCCAAGTCCTGCCACTACTCTCAAGGTCTCTCACGGGTCCCTTGATTCCCAACTGCCTCTGTGCCAGGATGTGGGAAGAGCTATCTTCTCTTCCTCTTGAGAGGCAGAAAGAGGGAACTGCTGATTCTCACCCAGACCTCGAGTCCTCCTGTTTTCAACTCCTCCTGTTTTGGTTTTGGTTTTTTAAGATTTCATTTATTTATTTTTAGAGAGGATGGGAGGGAGAAAGAGAGGAAGAGAAACATCAATGTGTGGTTGCCTCTCACCTGGCCCCCACTGGGGTGGCACGCAACCCAGGCATGTGCCCTGACTGGGAACTGAACCAGCGACCCTTACTTCACAGCCCACGCTCAATCCACTGAACTGCACCAGCCAGGGCCCCTCCTGTTTTGTTCTAAATCTGGAAGAAATGACTCTTCTAGCTGCTTGATAACTGACAATTGGAATGACTTTCGTCAACTACTGTGCTCTTACTCCACATATTAAGGAGATGCTACCTTAACCAAAAGGCTAAAGTGGCCTGAGATTATAAAAATACATCACTATTGGGATTTGAAACATGCCACAGATATTAATTTAGTGCCGTATGGACTGGGTGACTTCATGTTGTCCACTGCCTTGTAATGTTTCCACTCCCTGCGGCCCTGCAGCCAGCTCCTCTAAAAATGACTGCCAGGGTGGTGGCAAGAGCTAATGGCTCCACCAGCGCTGACTGGCACTCGTCTCCCGTCTCCAACGTGGTCTGTTGCAAAGCTAGCCAAAAATAATGTCTACAGACTTGCCAGAGCTGGAGTTTCTTTTTGAAAAGCAGAAAGCAACTTAATTAAGACCCTAAACACACAGTGGCACAGCACAGCACCAGATCCCTATCCCAGTCACTTCAATGAGAGTATGTCTGAGATCTCACCCTTAGCAGACTGTGACCAAATAGGATGGTAAGACTCCACGTTCTGCCCTGCATAGGTTCTAGAAAGCCCCATTTTATTAGGTTAAGAGTCCTACATTTATAAGTTAATGATATATTCAAACATTGTAGAACCATTACCGTTTGAAAAAATGAATATGTATATATTTTAATACAAATTTAGCAAACAAGCTTTTGAGGGAGGAAAAAGCATAGTATTTCCAAGTACAGTAACAACAACTGGAATATTAACCTCAACAGGTCAGGCTAATGTTCTTATGAACTTGTGAAAAATAAGAAAACTAACGAGGATGGCATGTATAAAGCTATGATGATGAACATGTATACAAGAGAAAGTCCACTATCACTACAAAAATGCTCCTAGACTTGAATATGAGGGTACAAGCAACATCTGCCTTGTTTAGCACAGTATTCCTGGCACTCAACACACTGTCCAGTACCTAAGGCACTGAGAAAATACTTCAGAATCAATCACTGTAAGTATTTAATACAGGCTAAAGCTACATGACCACTTGGCAAGAGTACTGTACACAAACTAATTTCATCATCAAAGGAATTTGACCAAAGAACCTTTGAGGTCCCTTCCAAACCCTGAGATTCCATAAAATTTTAATCATTACCCCAGTGAAGATTTTTAATGAGCATCATACTAGATTACAGGAAGGACCTTTAGAGAAATGTCTACCAATCACTAGAGGCTGCATCACAAACTACAAGTAAGTCTTTTTATATCAATCTTTGCCAAGCAGGGGTGGAAGAAGAAAGAAAGAAAAAAGACCAAAACCGCACCACTAAAAATTAGTGTTCTTAAAGGACTAATTAAACTTATTTATATATTTCTATATTTAGAAACTAGACAATTACAGTAATCTAAAAAATAACCAAGTCTATGCACTGTATTAAAATTAATCCTTAAATGCTATATTATGTATGCTAAGAAAAAATTAAGAGAAAAAAGCCCCTGGTATCAAAAGTACATAGAATCATTTCTTTCTTTACAAGTCCCAAATTAAAAGTCTCCTATCAGTTAGGCAACTGCTCAGTTACAGGATCCATTTAGAAATACATAGGATTTTTATACTTGTACTTAACTTGCTTTAGTGATACACTGCAAATGTGTGACTCTGTATCTCTCTGTCCTTGTATGGAGTACAGATATTTTTGAAAGTATTATATCATATACAAATAGGTCGTACATTAAATGTGTAATGTGATTACAGATAAGTATAATCACAGTTGTGTAGAACTCACATCTGAATAATTCTTGCCTAGTTTAAGCCAAGAAACTAACATCCATCACTCATAACTTTTTCATTAGAACACCATGACTATCACAGTCAAAGCCATTCCTGAGTTCACACACACTATAGCTATAGGTGTTTCTTGTAAATACAGTCATTCCTCAGAATCCTTGAAGAATTGGTTCCAGGACCGCCAAGGATACCGAAGTCCTCAGATGCTCACGTCTGTTACATAAAATGGAGTAGTACTTGCATATAACCTCCACACACCCTCTTCTACACTGAATTACATGTGACACCTAACACGGTGAATAGCTGGTGTATGTACTGCGTAGGGAGTAGTGACAGGAAGAAAAGTGTGCACATGTTCAGTGCAGACACGGCCATCGCAGTCCTAACTACACAGTGCACCTCAGCACCCACATGACACTCTTTACTGAGTATTTTCCATCCGCAGTTGCTTGATCGGGGATGCAGAGCCTGCAAATGTGGACCCTGTGGAGGGCTAACTGGATGGCCTGGTTTGGAAAAAATAAAAGCCGCCAACTCCTTCACTACCATAGATTTGTGTCATTAGGCCCTTCTGATTTCAGTGTTAAAACATTTCTATCTGTGTCTTTCTAATGTCAGTTAAACCTTCTGAACTAGAGTAAGACTTGTCCTGTTCATTGTTTAACTTTTAAAAAAGTAGAAGAAAAAACCTTTTTTAAAAATCAGCTTGCCCCATCTAACACAAAGAAGAGAGTATTTTACTCTAGTTTTAGAAAAATGTCAGAAGAGAGTCAAAAGAACAGGGTTTTTTACCATGTCAGCCAACAGTAAGTAGGCTTACAACCT
>VMDR010017338.1:0-20214 GCA_007922815.1 Macrotus californicus
TCCTGACCCCCTGACTTTGAATCCATTAACCAGTTATCAGACCTCTCCTTAACTATGTCCCCTCATTCTTAAAATGGAAATAATAATGAAATTTTACTTGCAGGGTTTTGTGAAGATTAAATGAGATAACATATATTTGAAATGTACTTAAAACTGTTTCTAAAGTATTTACTGAAATATCTGAGGCTGATAGTTGGCATTGTTAATCACATTATCTCATAGAAAAATGTAAGTTTTCCTTACAGAAAAAGGTAAATTTACACAATGCTCACAGCTCATTCCCTTCAAGGACAACCAGGTGACCACTCTAGCTGAGGGCAAGGCATTTCTGGAGCATGCTTCTTTATTTTCCCCATGTAGACTTTGGGAACTAAGAACGACCCTTTCATGACTTTCTTTTGCTAATGGGATACAAAGGTAATTTTTTCCTAATAAATTTATAGAAAATTGGAAAGCACTATCTTTAACATCTGAATGATTACACTTCTCAGTTCCCTCAGTTTGGTGGGGTTATGTGACTATTTCTGTCCATAAAGCTCCCCCAGTCACTAAGGGTAGTCTTACTTCAAGGAGATCTCTGCAGTCACCTAAGGGCTTCATGCTGCTGTTTCCTTAAGCACCAGCAGATTTCTAGGACCACCCCTGAAGTGAACTCACCATGTTTTTAGGAGGAAGTGAATGCCTGACTTCCACACAAAAATTACATTCTCAAGGCCATATGTGGTGCCCGAAGAAGAAAGCATTTGTGACCATGTTGCCTTCCCCCCAGGTGGCACCTACATGACCTAGCACAGGTTTCTGTGCCTCCAGTGTGGACTCCCCACTGACTGGTGGTTGTAGGGTATCCACTTCAGTGTGAATAATTGAATCCCAGCTTTATTTCTGAGAGGACTGCTTGAGAACAGTCCGCTTAACATGTCCTGTTTATTGACACCAACACCTGGCTGGCAGTCACCCATGCTCCACAGGAAGACTGTGTGTCAGTTAAAGAAATAGGGATGGGTGGGTAGATAGCTGGATTTTCTAAAAATAGGTATTTTATATGGAGAAAGTGTGGATCTTGTTTGATGGGATCATATGCAATGGATTATCCAGTTGATGACATTGTGCCTTCAATTTATGTCCTTAAAGATTCAAAGTTCACCTTGAATTGGGTGACTTAAGAATGAAAACCACAGTTAAAGTTACTAACTCCAGGACTCTTTTAGGAAAGTACCCACCAGCCTTTAAAATGATATGATGGGGCTGTTGCTGCTGCTGGTGATAATAATGATAATAATAACAGTTATAACTACTAAAATGTATTAACATTTTTATGTCTGATACTTCGCCAGGTATTTTTGTAAACTTTCCATAATAATTATTACATACACTGCTCCACTCCTTCTTCACTTGTCTCCAGACAGTGGGTTGGATTAAGAACACGGGAATGTACTGAGGTGAGGACTACTGTGATTAAGAGTTTTAGCTCCTGGAATTTGTGCTTTTCTTGACCTCCCTGAGAGCCCAGGTTTCACATGTTGCCAGAATCTCTGTAATAAATGACATTTAAGCTTACCTCTCAATTAGGGATTGGCTTGGTCTGGGGAGTCTCAGGAGAAAGGGCTAAATGTAAAGTATGGGGTTTAAGCTTCAGGTCAGAGGCATAATATCAGTATTTTGGGCTGTGCACGATTTAGCTACATTCAGCCGGGTGAGGGACTCCTCATAGATTTTAGAATCTTAGCCTAGCTTTTTCTGACAGCAGAACAATCATTTTGCCTTGGTCTTTTATATCACACCCGTAGACTTAAATGATTTAGGATGAGCATACCAATAACTACCTCTAACAACCAGACCTCCTCTCTGGGCCTCTACTGTGCTGGCTTACGGGAACATTTTGCCTTAGCAATAGAAGTTCAGTTTGTTAGATGTGCAGCTCCGACTTTATTTCCCTTTCTTTTTTTCCCCAGATTGTTATAGACTAAGGTCAAGCTTTCAAGTGTTCCCAGAGGAGTATAACAATGTGTTAAACTTCCAGACATACTAAATATTTGCCTATAGGGTTTGAGACCAATATTTCCATTAATCTTCTCTTTGGTCTTAGCTTTTGCCCTGAAAGTCTTAGGTCAGGTAAACACTGATGCTTTCAATTTTTCTTCCACTCACTTAGCAAACAATCACTCCCGAAAACCTCAGGAAATGAATGCCAAGCCGATTCACAAAAGACAGTGATGATGTCAATAAACAAGCAGAATGGTTCATCTTCAGCTTTGCCTTGCTTCAGTGACTTCTGTCTTTGCAGAGCAACCAGTGTAATGACAACGGTGGAAGTCAACAGCCCTTTAATTTGGTTGGGCTAATGTGGACCCGAGAGTTGTCAAAGCAGACTGAGGACAAACGCTGTGTTCATCGTCTTTGCCTAGATAAAAATGCAGTTCAAAAGCAAAAGAGCATTGCTTGAAGAGTTAGTCCACCCAGATTGCCTGTCAACGGCAGAGCTCGGTGTGTTGCAGGTAAGACCATCACATGGTTTCTTCTCGAAGGTGTGGTCATTCCTGGCCATTTAAAAAAAATAGTGGCAAAGCATCTCTTCTACTTCCTCTCCAGGTTGACATGTAACCAAGAGGAATATAAAAGCTTCCTAAGTTTAAGAAAAGTAAGAGCCCAAATGCCTTTGATTAATCCTCGGTGGCTCGATTTTCTCATCTGCAAACGAAAAACTGGTATCTCTTGGAACCACCATATGGTGTTGTGAGAATTACATGAGATCATGCTTGTGAGTGTGCCCTGCAAATTAGAAATCTCTCTAAAAGGTAGAAATTGTTATATCGTTCCCTGTCATTCTATCAAACTCTTAAAACATCTTTAAAGTTTGAAGGAAAGTTTGAAACATTTCTTACTCCTTTTAAATCCTTTGTATCTTTTTGCCCTGTAAATATGACTTGGGGTAAAAAATTGCTAAAGCACTGTCCTTATAGCTATTTAAGTAGTAATTTCAATATAGCCGTTAGCAAAAAAGTACAGACAGCCTTGTGTGAAATTCTATGACCTTGAAATTTTCATCCTACCCTATATTAAGCAAGACCGGAAAATATAAAAACATTCTCTAAAAATGATAAATTAGTGAAGAATTCATCATCTTTCTATGTTACAAATTTTAAAAAGTAGTCTATTGAAAATATAAATGGTGACTCTGTCCAGCTAAGTCACATTTTGGCAGGTGATGAATCTTGGCATTATGCTGATGAAAGAGCCAAACCATAAACCACGATCAATATAAGTGTATGCACGCACATGCATGCATGCGCGTGTGTGTGTGTGTGTGTGTGTGTGTGTGTGTGTGAGAGAGAGAGAGAGAGAGAGAGAGAAGGAAAAAATAAACACCTTGGGTAATTCCATACAGCTTTTATTTTTTATTTATTTCATTTTACTGTTTTTCTATTACAGTTGTCCCAATTTTCCCCTGTTGCTCTCCCCTGCCCCACCACATGGGTCATCCATACCTATTCCTTGACTAGATCCTTCCCCTTCTGCTCTCCCTTTTCCCTCTCCCCTCTTCCCTCTAGTCACTGTCAGGCTGCTCCTTGTTTCCATGCCTCTGTTTCCATTTTGCTTGCTTGTTTTGTTGATTAGGTTTCTGTTACAGGTAAGATCATATGGTATTTGTCTTTCATTGCCTGGCTTATTTCACTTAGCATAATACTCTCTAGTTCCATTCATGCTGTTGTGAAGGTAGGAGTTCCTTCTTTCTTTCTGCTGTATAGTATTCCATTGTGTAAATGTACCACAGTTTTTTGATCCACTCATTTACTGATGGGCACTTAGGCTGTTTCTAGCACCTGGCTATTGTAAATAATGCTGCTATAAGCAGGGGGGTGCATATATTCTTTTCAATTGGTGATTCGGGATTCTTAGGGGATAATCTCCACAGTGGAATTGTTGGATCAAAAGGCAATTCCAGTTTTAGTTTTTTTGAGTAGATTCCATACTGTTTTCCAAAGAGATGCTGAGCAACCATTCATATGCCTATGGGCCATCTCTATGTCCTCCTTGGACAGATGTTTGTTCAGGCCCTTCGTCCACTTTTTAATTGGATCATTTGTCTTCCTGGTGTTGAGCCATATGAGATCTTTACATATTTTGGAGATCAAACCCTTGTCTCAGGTATCATTGGCAAATATATTTTCCCATATGGTTGTTTCTCTTTTCATTTTGATGATGTTTTCATTAGCTATGCAGAAGCTTTTTAGTTTGATATAGTCCCATTTATTTATTCTTTCCTTTATTTCCCTTGCTTAGCTTTTAAAATGACATGAATTTACTGTGAACCTGAAATGCAACAGGTACAGAGAACACAAAAGTAAATGAGAAATCATCCTGGTCTATAAGCAGCTTTTAACCAAGAGGACAAATCAAAGGGTTCCTTTGACATTTTTTGTTTCCTTAAATGAGATAGGTAGGCCATGCGATATGTAAAGATACACAAAGAGCTAAAATAGTGAGATTGTGCTTAATTTTTACCTTTAAATTCCCTCTATGGGAAGAAATTTGTTATCTTGATGTCTTTAGCAGGGTTGGACATAAGAAGGTTTTCATGAAGAAATGAAGTTTCTCTTCCCTTCTTTAAAAGGACCAGAATAATCAAGAACAAATTTTATCTTTTCAGGGCTACATTTTTTTAAGAAAATAATTGAGAGTGAATAAGAAAAAAAAATCTGTATTAGGGAAAAACTGGTGGATATCATTTTTATCATTCCTTCATTTGTATACTGTTCATTCCCAGGCCCCAAGTTAGTCCCACATTTATGTGACATCCCAGGACCCTGGGGTAGATAAGGGACTCTGTCCAACGGCTGCCCATCAGAAAATATCAGCATCTTTAGAAAAATGATGGCTTTTCTAGCCTCACCCAAGATTCACTGAATTAGAATCTCCAAGGCAAGAAATCTGTACTTCTTTTAAACTCCCAGGTCGATTCTGTTCTATCCAACTTGGCAGAAGTCTGTAGACAACTTTTGGAGAATCTGAGAGGACCCCACTTATGAAGCCTCTTGTTCCCTTTGCAGACTAATAAGTTCCACTATATTCTATATCTAGAATTGTCCATCTTTTTACCTAAGTCTATCCTTCCTCTGAAACGTTTTACCTGGGTTAATTCTGTTCTGTTCCAGCACGGACACTTTATGAACATCTTTTGATGTTCCATCTTTTCCCTACTGAAATTACTCACCAAACTCTGAGCTGTAATTTTTTAATAAACTGACAAATTTGAACGGATTTTTCCCCCTGACATGTCAGGTCTGAGGCTTGTCATCTTCCCCCCTCCTTCCAAGACACCTTCTTTTTTAACACATAACCCATTTTAAAGCAGACTGACTCTAGTCAAAGTATGGATATAGATCAGAGCCCTGCCACTCATTTCTTTGTATCCCATAGGCTGCAGTTAGAAAACTAGCCAATCAGACTATTTAAAAAGCCTCCTAACTGCTGCCATCTGATCAGCCCTTCCTTTGTATCAAACACTCTTGGTGGTTTCTGAGAATTCAAAGTCATTTATTATATCACATCATTCCACATTTCCAAACATATTTAACATTAAACCTCAAGTCTCCCCAGGCTAATGCTCCAGTTACAAGATGACTCACTCCTTCTGGAACATATCCTATACATCCTAAGTTCCAAATCCTGCTGGAGGGCAAAGGCAGTTGTCTTCTTCATGCATTCTTGTATTCTACAGTACCCGAAGCGCTGCATCTAGGCAGCTCTTACAAAACGAGTACTGCCCTGGTGCTTATTATCATCTCAGTCTTTATTCCTAATCTATGCATTTCATTACTGAATGCATGCTTATCGAACCCTCTCCTATATGCTGGAATATTTCTAGGTAAAACAGAGAAAGAACTTCTTCCCTAGAAATGTAAATTATTTATTTCAAGTTGGATCTAGCAAGAGAATATGGAGTGCAGAGTATTGCTGTCACCTCCACTGGAAAAACAATCTGGAGTGTTCCCTACCTAATGATGTCCCTTGTGATGTGCAAGTTTTACCGTCTCCTTTTAAAAAGGACAGAATTTTTTTTCTGGGTGATTACGATAGTGGCTATAATTCTTTCGCCCTTCTTACATGTTAAAAACTTTCTATTACACTCATCCTGTAGAGGTGTATCTTATTCCCATTTAATCTCATGGAGGAGGGCTAGAAAGGACCAATAACTTCAAATTTGGAA
Source organism: Macrotus californicus (assembly GCA_007922815.1). Taxonomy (NCBI): domain Eukaryota; kingdom Metazoa; phylum Chordata; class Mammalia; order Chiroptera; family Phyllostomidae; genus Macrotus; species Macrotus californicus. The sequence goes on from VMDR010017338.1 coordinate 6,209, forward strand.
TCTAAGATTTGGACCCTGCTCTCACTGCTCCATGCCTTTGCTGTTTTTCCTCCTACAGGCTGTTCTCCAACCGATGTGCTCAGAAGTGGTCCCTCCTGAGTTCTGGTTCTGGGAGAATGCTGCTCCCCCCGCCTCGTCCCTTCATGCTCCCCTTCGACTGGCACTGCATGAGACCTTGAAAAAAGTTAGGAGTTTGCAGGGTTTCCTCTTTCATAGTGAGAAGCTTGCTGTGAAATCTATCACAGCGGCTGAAAGATACAAGTATCAAATATTTTCCAAATAAGAATCCCTCCGTAAATCCAAGAGAAAAAAGGTATAATTTTCCTTTGGTAAATGCAACATGCACACGTTATTTGGAACAGCTGGTTCAAGTGGAAATGAATGACTTCCCCAGGGTCACAATCTGACAGTAAGTGCTTGCTGCTTACATGTGTGAAGAGGGAATGAGGATAGACTTTGTAATGGAACAGAACAATTTCTCCACCTCATCAGTTCATGAATATTTGAATGCAGAGGGTATGATTTGCAGAGTTTCTCCACAGCTTTGCTTTGTTTCTCCTCCAGCATCCCTCTTATCTAGTGAGTACCCAGTCACATACCTACTACAAAGCAGACACATTGCTGGGCACTGAGGCCATAGAGTTAAATACCCACATCCCTTTGCCTCAGGGAGCAATTTTCTCCATATTATTCCCCCAATTATCATACAACTATAGGACAGAAGCCCTTGCTTATAGAGAGCGAGGGTGTCATGAGCAAGGGAGCATCCTTGAAAAGAGTCACTCACACATGTTTGTGTCCTTCCACAATGCCAGAGTTATCAGGGGAGACCTTCCCATGAAGCCAATAGAGGCACGTGCAGGTCACACACAGTGGGAGTTGGGTGGATTAGGTGATAGAAGTGAGCAGAGAGAATGTCTGTGGTTAAGTCCTGGTCCCTGGCAGCGTCTGCAGGTAGAGAGGTGGGGTTGGTCTCAAGCCAGGCAGCTGCAGTGGCAGCATGTGTCCAGTGGAGCGGAAGTCCACAGGGCTTCGAATGTGACCTTTGGTACAGCCAGGCTCAAGTGTTGGGTGGTTGGACCTCTGGCTTCTTATAGTCCACAAGTGGTGGGGGTCCCACTCTTATTGGTGTCCAGATGGAGTTTTTATCCTCCTTATCCAAGTGTCCAGAATTTTGGTTTTGGGAGTTCAGGCCACTCCCAAGGGCATTCTTGTGACACCCCATTATTTCAGTCTTGACATAGCACTTGACATAACTGTCATGGCTGACAGTGACTCCACACTGGATTGTCAAAGGAATCCTCTCTGTTCTTGCTCTATGCAGAGGGTGAAGAAATGAAGATATCTGAGCCCCCTTCTGTCTCCTGTGCATAGATGCGTGGAAACTTTTGAAGAGAAACATTGAGCTGGATCTTCATATACTTTCCTAAGGGCTTTATATCAGTTGCTGTGTTATGCAATTCAATAAATACATTTTGAGTATCTATGTAACATGTAACATTCTCTAGTGCTTTTTAAACCAAGGCCTTTTGTTCTTCTGCTTTACAGGCTATTTTTTGCTTAATGAGAACACTTACACATCTGAGCTAAAATACTGAAAAATACATTTAAAGGTTTTCCACTGGTGATGATGCTGGTTAACTCCTTACAGATTACAAGTATGGTTGTTACTGCTCTCCTTATGCTTACTTTCTACAGCCTTTCTCAGACAAAGTGAATTACATGGAGAAATACAAATCTAATCTGTTTATTCATACAAAACTGCCAGGAAGTCAGGGTCACTTGTTTCAAGTTCTATGGTTGGAGCTGGTGATATCCTGGCTCAATTTAGCACAAGAAGGTGGGGAAGTGTGTTTAAGGAAACTGGGGTAGAGGGGGCAACAATTCATCAATGTCCAGAAAAGAAATAGGAAAGGAGATTAATGTAGGAGGTGAAGAGAAGATTGATATAGAGAAACCCCACATTTTGAAGACTGTATAAAGAGCCAATGATTTATGATAGCCAGGAATCTCAAAATTTGGAACAAAATGAACTAGAGGAAATAACAAAAAAGGAACAATTACTTCCAGTGTGAGGTATAAATAAGAGTAAGGAAGTATGCTCTCAGTTCAGAACTCTGGGTGATGGTAAATTTTCAATGAGGTGGACTTGTGATTCATGACAGCCTTTAATACATAGAGACTTCTTCAGTTCCATCAATGGGTTAAGAAAGTTATAGTTTCTAAGAACATAGTATAATACCAAGAAGCATACTACAACCCTTGAGAAACAATTCCAAATCTACTTTCCCTCCATTGTCTGCTTGCCAAATATAATAGAGGCTAACGAATTTTCTTTCCTTCCTTCCTGCTTTCTTTCCTTCCTTTCTTCCTTCCTTTCTTATTTTTTCTCTTTTTTTCTAAAGAAAGTTGGAATCTTGGAAAGGTTTTGAAGGAAATATGCTCTGTGAAGGCAGGAAAATCACTCAATGACTAGAAAGAATGGCAATGATCATCGGCCCCATGTGGAGGAGTGGCAAACCATAAAACTCCAAATCAGAATGAAGTCAAAGGTTTATTCCTTTGGCCTCCCTGATTTCTGAAACAGGCAACCATTCACAGTCCAGTTCCAGAAAAATGAGACTTATGGTAAGGATACTGAAGAGATTCTATAATAATCAAAGTGCAAGAATCGTGGCCCACCTTTGCCTCCTAAGAATGGAAACAACAATCATAGCAATTGCAATAGTTCTCTGTATGTGCCATGCAATGTATTAACTTATCTTTCCCGACTTCTTTAACTAGTTAACTGTTTAATCTCCCTCAAAACTTAAGATAGCCACTTTTCTTCAACATAGTAGTGGGTAGAGATAACTTGCAATTCATTCAGGTCCAAAGAGTTACTAATATGTCAGTCACCGCAGAAGTATTTCAGTAAATCAGTGAGTTGAATTTAAACTTCTATGACCTTGACTTATGAGTTGAGAATTACTATAAGAGGTCATAGTCGGCAGATGAACCAATAGTTGTGTCAGTAAGACAGTGAGCATACTCTTAGATTGGAACTGACATGTGGTTTGGCAATCAATCAGTGAGTGAAGGAAAATAAGCAGTTGAATATGAACTACTTGTTCTTTAACAACCACCTTTCAAACTCAAAAACAAATTAGTGGCTAGGAAGTCCTAGGAGAAAGACAGTGCTTGCCAATAGCTTGACTGTGGCCAAAACAGACAGAAACTGGTGCAAAGAAAGGTAAATTCATGATGAAATCACCCCTACCATTAGGAATATACAATGAAATCTGTGTTATAGATAGATAAGATTCGGAGTAATAATATTCAGGCGATTTCAAAATCCCTTAGGTTGCCGGAGTCTATTTTTGGCCCAAGCAGAACCATAACAGATAGTGATCAGATACATAATTTCATCTCTACATGGAAACACCAGAAATTCCTATTCACTATATCAATCTCTCCAATGGGCTGTGGAGGCCACGGAATTTAAGTGCAGATCTGGAATCTTATCACTGGTTTCTTCAGCTGGGCCACAAGTGACCACATAACGTGGACAGTGTTATGCAAGTTGCAGTGCTCAAACCAGCAGTCTGGCCATCACTTTGGAGCTGTTAGAAATAAAAATTATGACCCCATCGAATTTAATGAATCAAAATGGCGAGGGGAGTGGAGAGAAATCAGAAGTTTTAAATATGCTGGAGTTTGAAATGCATTGTGTAAAACCACAATGCTTTCTCAGCACTCCACTCTGTGTTCAACCAGTATTCACGGTGTGCAAAGCACCCTTTTGAAAAGTGGACATTCAGTGATGAGCAAGACAGATGGGGTCCTGCTCTTACAGAACTGAGCAAATTTTAGCAGTGAAGAAAAATACTAAACTATCATTTCTTCCACTAATGCCATTTTTGTAATTGAGGTCAATGTGTTAAAAATAAACACAGGAAAATATTGAGGTATTTGTAAATATCTGATGGAGACACCAATGACATCTTTTGATATATCTAGGCATTGTGATGATATATATGAAAACTACAGAATGTCAGGTATTAAACAAAGACTTCATTTGATGCTGGAATAACCCAGAGGTGACCTTTCACAGATAACAAAACTAAGAAAGGGAGGCCTCTTTGGAATGGTACTACTGCCTTCTACACATCTCTCACATTTAATGTCTCTCTCTACCTTTAAATAGAATTCAGTGTCTCAATAAAACTGGTATCGGGATCTATTCTAATTCAGTCTTCAAGGAATGATTTAACTCCTTGCTGATCAGTGCAATGATTCTTAAATTAACTTAGCACTTGCAGATATATCAGGATGTGGAGGCTTGAAAGTTGGAACAGGGCAGATGTAAAGACATGATGGATAGAGGTTTGATTCAATCATTGAGCAAGGTACAGTCCTTGCTTCTACAGTCCCCATTGAATACTTGGCACTTCTCTCCTGTTAACTTAAAGGAACTATTTAGATGAAATAAAGACAAGTGAATGGAAATAAATTGAAATGTACTTGCCAAGTACATTTTTACAGCTTTCATACTTTTTTTTTCTATGAAACTTGAAAGTTTGTAAATGTGCTATTGAAAATTGAGGGAAGAGGAATCTATCTTTACATCCTGATATTTTTCTTCTAATGAGGATGGGTGGGCAGGGGAAGGGTAGGTAATTCTAAAACCTCTTATTCCTCTAGTTGCCAAGGAGTTTTCTCTCTTGTCATTCCCTTCTAGTTAAGTCATTTCTTTCTCTGTCCAATGTTATGTTCTATTTAATTCAATACCTCATGGCACCAGTCTAATGTCAATTGCATAATACAATGCCTGGCCTGTATTAGATTCTTAATAAAGTTTTATTTGGCAAATAAATAAATGTGTGTTGTTTTAACCTAATATTTGGCAGGCCTTCTAGAAAGAGATGGAATGAAGGAGAAGGACCATTTAGAAGGCTGGATTCAAACCTGGATTCTGAAATGGCATTGTGATGAATCCACAGAGCTTGATATATTTCACTAGCAATATATTGTCCCTATGACATTGCATTTCTTCTCATAACACTTAAACAATTTTAATTTATGTCAACATGATGAATCTGTTTCCTTCACCAAAATGACAGTAGAGACCATTTACTTTATACAGTTTTTCAGGAATTCAGCAGCTCCTACAACAATACTCTGAACTAGAAATTGCTCAGTAAATATTGGTTGAATGATGTCTTATCTTGAAGTTGACCCTGAGGCAAAGATTTAAACACAAATATTTTATTTGGGAATTGAAGGAAACATCTATAAAGGAGTAAGGAATTGAAACAGGAAAGAAAGTCAGCTAATAAAGGCTGTGATATCAAGCATCTTAATTGTTGGGTACCACCTCAATTTACTTCATTGAGGGCAGATAAGGGTGGAGGCTCAGCTCCCTCCTGCACCCCTGACACAGATGTGGGGAGTTGTGTGTGGCCAGGAGTGGAGGCCTTGCCTCACACTGCCTTGATCATTCTTGTTGATGCCAGGAGAGTTTGGGGAGATTCAGTTAACCACCAGGTCCCACTAACACCAAAATGAAGGGAAGTGGGGTGCTGATTTTCTTTGATTTTTGTCATTTGGTGGAGTCTCATTGTTGCTAGGTATGGTAGAGATTCACCTAGCCACTGGATCTTGTGGACACTTCACCCACTATCTGGGTGGAGGACAGAAGACCAACTCCTGGCTCAGAACCACATGTACTGCCTTGGCTGCCTGGAAAATGTGAATGCCACCTGCTTGCATTGAGCTGGGATGGAAGACTCGTTCATTGCTCCACACTCTCCTCACAAAGTAAAGTAATCACAGCACCAGAGTCTACTTCTGAGGGGTGGCTGGGTGGGTGGTCCTGAAACCATGGGAGAGGGATAGCAGTTTTTCTGAGGGTGTTTGGCTCACGTAGGGTGGCTATTGTCCATCAAGATTTTTTGTTCTCTTAGGCCATTGCTTCCCTAGTCATTTAATAATGGATAATAGACTTTCTAGGATCTCTTGACTATTCTGGGTTGAAGGCTTCTACAGTGCCCTGTCTGGAATGTGTGGGAGCCAATGAGGAAACAGGAAACTCAACACTATCTTTCCTTAAGTCCTAAGATCTCTAGGCAACCCACTTCTTCCACCTTCCCACCTTCCTATGCTTGTATGTTGTGTTATTTTCAGGGTTTTATAGTTGTAAGGGGGATCACCTAGGGGAAATGGGATACTTTGTTTTGGCCAGAATCAGAAATCCCCTCAAATTATCTTTAAAGCCCAAATGCTTATGTAAAGCATCAAGTATAAGTTCCAATGAGTTTAACATGTCTTATATTTATATTATTAATTTTCCTATATGGTTAGAGATTTGGGTGAATAAAAAAAATTCTATTTCAAGTGGTGCCACTAGTGGAAGTTATTATACATATTACACTTACAATCTTCCTAGCTGGAATTTCTTTTTAATGACAGAAGATAACAAAAGATATTACAACATATTTTACATGGTAAGTTTTTAAAACTGTTCTCAATCTTTTTTCTTAGTCGCTAGATTCAGGGTACCCATAGGTGCCATGTACTCTCTTTTTCAGCCTCATTTATTTAGAAATCAATCTCATACTCAAAATCCAAAATCGTCGTCTATTCCCAACTGCAGTGACCTAAAAAGTTTGCCTTAAATATGACTCCATAGACATATTTATATTTAATCAAGTCTCTTTACTGACAGTGCTGCCTACAGCTGCTGATTCTGCTGCTGACAAGGGCAGGAAGGACTCTGAGTAAAACGCTAAAGGATCGAGCCAGTCTGGGCCAAGAACTTCCTTTGAGCTGTACACAGTGGTCGCATGCTGGTGATCTATTTGCACTACCACAGTTTCCAACAATGTGGCCAACTATGAAGGGGGTTGGTGCCATTGGAGAAAATATCTTCAAAATTTTTATAACATAAAGTAAGAAGGACCCAGACCACTACAAAGCCTAGGGATGGACTAGAGGAACCAACAGGGGAGGACAGGTGTGAAATTCTTGGAGGTTCCACAGGATCCGATGCCCATTCACTGACTGACGCAAACTCCATGACTATATGCAGCACTTACTGCACAGTATCTTATTAATCCTTACAAGAGCCCTGAGGAGTTGGAATCTTTAATACCGATTTATGTGAGTGATGGAGCCTCGGAAAGTTAAGTAATCACTGCTACAAAGTCACACAGCTAGTTTTCAGGGACATCAGAATGAAAATTTAAGTCTATACGCAACAATGCCCATTGTCTTTCTCATGTTTTACAAAGCCACTGCAAGTTTTCCGTGTACACAAGGGACTTTTACCCTCATGCATTTATGTAATGACAGTATGGGTCATTAGTGGTGCAGTCATTATTTATAATAAGTATTGATATTAACCTTTCTGAACACTGATATAAAAGTGCTATTTTCATTCACTGATGAAGCTGGACCTATTAAATATTATAACCTCTCATTATACTTTTCTTAGAAAGTATTTCCAGGAGCTGGAAAGGCAAAAAGACTGACATCTGTAAGTCCAGTAGTGCCCCCTTATCTGTGATTTTATTTTCGTGGTTTCAGTTTCTCACGGTCAACCATGGTCCAAAAACATTAAATTGAAAATTCCAGAAGTAAGCAATTGAAAAGTTTTAAATTGTGTTCTGAGTAACATAATGAAACCTCAGATGGTGCAGCTCTGTCCTGCCCAGGACATGACTCATCCCTTTGTCCAGCTGACCCTCCTCCAGCTAGTCACTTAAGCTGCCTCAGTTATTAGATTCATTATCAGAGAGAGAGAGAGAGAGAGAGAGAGAGAGAGACCACATTTACATAACTTTCATTACAGTATATTGCTGTAATTGTTCTACTTTATTATTAATTATTGTTAATCTCTCACTGTGCTTGATTTAAAATTAAACTTTACAATAGGCATATATGAATAGGAAAATATAGTATGTATAGGGTTCAGTACCACCCATGGTTTAGGGTTCAGTACTATCTGCAGTTTCAGGTATCCATGATGGGGGGTGTCTTGGAATAATCCCCCCACAGATTGGGGGGGCAACTTTACTTACTCTGAGCCAAGTACTTAATGTGTATTTTATTTAAACAATAATTTGGGGGGTGAATTTTCCCCTTTCTAACAGATGAAGAAATAAGGGCTCAGAGAAGTCCCCGTGGTTCAAAACCCCGTGTTTTATAAAACCCTATCTGCTTTCCATGGCTACTTTCCAAATCAGGCTCTAGTTTTTATGTTTACTTGAATTTTTAGATGGTACGTTCTTTTAGTTATATTTTTAGGGCATCTCCACAAGTTCAGAAATATACACTGATATTAGTGATTAAAAATATATGTTATTCAGACAGTAATCAGATCAGAGTCTCACAGCTCGCATCACTGGAGCCTGACTTATGTTTTAATGAGCATGAAAATATAAAATTTCAATAAGTCCTGATCAGGGTAGGCCCTCGATACGCATTTGATTTTTGAGTAACTCGGTAATTTGTATTACCAAATAACAACCATCATTTGTTGAGTAGTGACTACCATATTGAGCCAGTCTGACAGTAATTTGTGCTGGTTCCTCCCCTCTCCTCCAAATAAATCTTTTTCTCCCTAAGGATATTTATCTTCAGTCATTTAAAAATTCCCCGACTCAAATCTTCACATCCCTTGACATGTACACCTAAATCTTTGTAATGTTAGAACAAAAACTTGATTTGCTATATGCCATAGGCTAAATGGGTAGTTTGGGGCACACATTTGTCCAGAGACAAAGTCTTGCTCTAAACAACAGCTTAAAATGTTTCAGTGGGCACCTACTGAGAGTGATATGTTATGCAAGCAATTCCTTTGTACTTACCTATAGAAACAGCTCAGCTACTTAGACATAAGCCAGTGTGGCAAGCAAGGTGAAGTGTTGCCCAGATTCCCATCTGAGTTGTTAGTTCTGTCCTAGACACTCTTTTCTTACTTCTGAACTAGCACTCCCCAGGATTTCCTTGTTTACATACAAGCCTTACGCTGCATTTCATCATTAACTCTCCAAGGTCAAAGACCAAGTTTTATTCCTTATTTTCTCTCTAGTACCTAGCACAGTGCCATATACCTAATAAGAGCTCAATAGAGATTCCCTGGGTGAGTGATTGAATGGAAGAATAGAAGTCTTCATTTTCCTCCAATACACTAGGATTTATGGGGATCAATGTTATGCGCTATCTGGATTCCTCTTCAACTCTTTACTCCAACTCCTGGGAATGTTGTCAGTAGTCAGCCCTCAGCTATCAACACCTTCAGGGTAGCCTCATCTGCAAAGAGCTGCTTAGTTCAAGGTCACACCCATTCCTATGGTGGGTCATGTCAAAGATTCATCAATATGGGACTACAAAGGTATAGCCACCTTGGCCAAACAGAGTTCCCTTTGGGTTGGGGAAGGCTGCCATTATTCCAACAAAACATTATAGTTTTTCCTCTGCCCAATTCTTCTTTCTTCCCTTCCATAAGCATTGATCCCAAAGACACTCCATAATAAACATATTACAAGCTAACATCTATCTTACAGTCTACTACCTGAGGGACTCAACTTGCCACCAGTTTAAAGAAATACATTAAAACTAAAGTTGTAACAATCTGCTTTAGTGTCTTACTTCTGCCCTTATTCCTGCAATGGGAATCTATGCTGATTTACAGATCACATGTCAGGAACTATCTTATGTAGTTTTACCTGTATAATCTTATATGATTTTTACTGGAGTCCCCCAAACTAAGAATTTTTATTTTAATTCCAAATTTCATATATGTAGCTCAAAGATCCTAAAAAAAAATGTCCAAGATCTTACAACTCATCTGAAGCTAGTAGTTAAATTTCCCTTGATCCCCAAATAATAAAGGCAAGAACTAAATTGGAAGTTTGAGAGATTTTATTTTATCCTTCAGGCATGCCAAGAGACCATGGGCTTGTATATGTGATGTTATCACACTTTCTATAGGCAATCATTGAAATGTTCTATAGAAGTAACCTCCATTTCACTGCCTTCTCTGTTTTTTTCTTTTGAAGAATAATAGAACAAAGAGAAAGAGTATAAATTTGTTGTGTGTGTGTTTTTTTTTTTTTGATAAATCCTCATCCCCTTTTCATAGATCTTAGCTTGGGTTGCCTAGAAAGAGAGCATGAGATGAGAATTCCTTATTCAAGCAGTTTATTAAAAGAGGAAACTGAGGAGAGAGTGAAGAAACCAAGATTAGAAGAAGAAAAATATTAAGCTAGGTTATGTTTTCATCTGAAGACTACCTTCAGCCTGATCTCAGTATCTGGACAATTAATGTACCACAAAGTTAGTCCTTCCTTTGGGGAGAGCAAGGGGACATCCTTTTGTACTACTGTGTGACCAGATATTAACTTTGGGCTGCCTCCCCCAGGCAGGTATAGCCAACCCGATGCCAACTGATAGGCAGAGACTAATTCTTGACAGGAGAAATCACCTGTGTGGGGGATGAGTACACTGGCCCGGAAAAGGATACCAGAGTATCCACTACATCAGGTATTTTTTAATAGCCCATGACCTACTTTATTCAATTAATATTTATTGAGCACCTAACAAGTCTTAAGCTTATTTCAGATACTTGAAATACAGAAGAGAATAAAACAGACAAAAAAAATCATGTTGTATTGGAGCCTACATTTTAGTAGAATAAGCTAGGTAATAAACAGATAAATTATTTAATATACCAGAGGTTGTTAAGGTGAATGAAGGAAAATAAAGTAGAGAAAGGGAAGGATTCTAATTTAAGATAGGATGCTCAAGGAACACTTCATTGAGAACATGATGTGAGAGCAAGGACCTAGAGGTTGTAAGAGGGCATGTCAAGCAGATACCCTGAGAAAGAACTTTCTAGCAAAAAGAACTGCAGATGATGCAAAGATTTGAAGGTGGGAATGCTAGTCATTTACAAGAAACAATAAGGATACCAACATGACTGGAACAGAAAGATCTACAGGCAGAGGAAGACATCAGAGAGAGCCACAGCAAGGCCAGGTAGGACCTTATTGTCACTGTAAGTACTTGACTTTTACTTTGAGTGAGAGAGGAAATCATTGGGAGGATTCTCAGAGGAGTAGCACGATCTGATTCACATCTTGCATGGAACACCTTACCTGCAGTTTTGAGAGGAGGTGATGGGCAAGGAAAGAACAGAGACAGCGGTTAGAAGACTATTACAGTATCTATGAGAGTAGCCTGTTGTAGAATCAGGACTGGAACAGTGCTGGTGAGTGAGATGAGATATTTTTCAGATTCTAAATATATTTTGAAGATAGAACCACCAGAACTTAGTGACTGAGTGAATATGTATAATGAGAAAAGAAAAATGAGTCAAATGTGATTCTAAACTGCAACATTCATAACAACAGACCAGCAGCATTGGCCTTCATTTCAGATTGACAGTCAAATTCATTGGATACAATGGTTCACTAAAGCAACATGGTTGCTTAGTATTAAGAAAGGATGCAGGATAAGAATCAATGTAGAATTCATGACAATGATATAGCAGAGATTTTGTGATTCATGTGGGCAGTTTCTGAAACCTCCAAGTCACTTTGCATTTGGCAGGCACAAGTTCATAAGAGTAGAAACTGAGTGGGAAATATTGGTATCAGCTCAGGGAAAGCATCAGCTCTGTTGTCACTTCAGCTTGGACACTTAGTGTCCATTTTATGGTGCAGCTGTATCACATAAATATTGGTTAGTCACTACTCGATAAACAGTTTCAACAATGAGGTACAGGTGCTTGGTCCTGTACATAATAACATTGGCCAGAGCCCCACTCAACCTGAATCTGTCATATCCTGCAAATTTTATTAGTTAGTGTAGTGGGGGAAGATTTTATCAAGTTCTGAATCACCAGTTGTTCCTAAGGATTAAGAAGAGGCCACTAATCAGCCATTGGTGCTTTCATTCCATAAATGTTTTGGTTTCAACCAAGTGGAAGAATGGAGTTACCCTCCTATGGGAGCAATGGCTTTAGAGGTCACAGGAAGAAAATGTCAGGAATTCAATGTTGGACGTATTAAATTTGAGACATATGTTATGAATCTAAGTGGAGAAAAGCTATAAAAAATTTGATACAGGAATCTGAATTTCAGGAGAGAAGGTTGAGATAGAGATACAGATTTCAGGGATAGCAAAAGATAAATGAGATAAAAGATAAATGAAATCCACACAGAGTGAGTGTAGATGGAGATGTCCATGAATTGAGAATTTTAGTTGTTGGGGAGGTAAAGAGATCTAGCAAAGGATACTGAGATCAAGATGTCAGTGAAATAAGAGAGAAGCAAACATCTCTGAAGCTCTGTAAGCCAATGGAAGAGATTTAAAAATTAAGAATGTAGCAGTCAACTGCATCCAATTCTGATAACCAGATGACCAGAACAAGAACCGTGGGTTTAGCTGCAAGAAGGTCAATGCTGTTTACAATAGCCATTTGGGGGAGTGGTGTGGAAAGATAGATTTCAGATCGATCCAGAGAAGTAAGAGAAAAAAACTGGAGATAGCAGGGTATAGATAAACTTTGCTGTAAGAGAAGCAGGATCAGAGAATTGAGCAACTGCTGGAAAGATCATCATCAAAAGAGAGGTTTTTGTTGTTTAAGATGAGAGATATGATCTGGTAGATGAGACAAACTAATAATGAAAGAGAGAAGAAGAAAAACTGGAATAATGTTTTTATATGGGTAAGAAAGGATGGAACTAAAGAACCAGTTGAACTGGCTGACTCCAGTTTGGCAAAAAGTCCCTCCATTATTTTCAGGAGGAGAGGAAGAATACATGGGTAAAGAGGCAGGTCAGTGGGTGGGAATTTGAGGAAGTTGAGTTGCTTGTTTGTTTGTTTTAGTTTCTATTTTCCCAGTGAAATAGAACACAAGGCAAACATCTTAGAATGAAGACAGAAGAGGAGATGTTGGATCTTTAAGGAAAGAAAAGAAGGTATGAACTAGTTGTGTGGCAGAATGAATGGAAAGAACATAGTTAGGATTGTTGTCCAGAAGGGTCCACCAGAGAGTAGTGGCCAAGGTTTTACAGTTATACAAAACGATGTGGTTGTATGTTTTTCTTCAGCCATGTTCAGCTGTGAAGTTTAATCAGTCTGTGGGAGGAGAGTTAGAGATAATCAAAGTTAGAATTTTGGCAAGTGAGTATGTAAAGGAAAAGGAGCAAGACAATTGAAAGTATTTGCAAGGGAGATACATGCTCCATTACAATGATGGGTCATGAGATCCAACTGTTCAAGAATCAAAGAGAGGACACAGGAGGTAGGGAAAATTAAAGCCATTTAAAAAGAAGGTAAAGTCAAAAGGTTGAAAGTTCTAGCAAAGTGGAAAATATGTTAGTCCAGGTGCTCCAAGGAGCAACATAGATGACAGGTGATAGTCTAAATGTGGGATACCTAAAAGTTAAAATACAGAAAGACTACATTGACAGGTCATACTGAGACCCAGAATATGACTTTGTCAATAAGTGGTTAATATAGTAGAAGAATTAAAAGTCCAAGATAGCTAGCTGTGTGTTTGTCATTATTCACAGAACTAGAACAAAAAATCCTAAAATTTATATGGAACCACATATGAACTTAAATAGCCAAAAAAATCTTGAAAAGAAAAAAGTTGGAAGTATTATATGGTCTAATTTAAAACTATACTATAAAGCCACAGTAATCAGAACAGTATGATGCCATCACAAAACAAACACAAAAATCAATGAAACAGAAAAGGGAGCCCAGAAATAAACCCACATTTATATGGGCAATTAATCTATTACAAAGAAGGCAAGAATATACTGTAGAAAAGACAGTCTCCTCAGTAAATGGTATTTAGAAAACTGGACAGATACATGCAAAAAATATGAAACTAGATGATTTTCTTACACCTTATACAAAAATAGATTCAAAATGGATTAGACAAATCAAGACCTGAGACCATAAAACTTGTAGAAGAAAACATAGGCAGTAAATTCTTTGATATCAGT
>VMDR010017339.1:0-10556 GCA_007922815.1 Macrotus californicus
AGAATATAAGATTACATCAGAGAGGTTTGCAAATATACTCCTCCCAGGACATTTTCTTTTCTTTTTTTCTTGCTAGATTATAGAAACTTTATTTTTTTTATTGTTGTTCAGTTACAGTTGTCCCCGTTGTCCCCATTTTCCCCCATTACTGTCCTCCGCCCTACCTCCCCCACCTCCCACAGTCCATCCCCCTCGCCCCTCGTCTTTGTTCCTGGGTCCTTATTACATACTCCTTGATGACCCTTCCCCTTCTCCTTCTTTCCCCCATTATGTCTTTTGAAGAGTAAATATTGTTAAACTTGAAAAAATGTATTGGGATTTTGTTTTAGATTATATTGAATGTATAGGGTAATTTGGAGAGAAACGACATCTAGATGATGCTGAGTCTTCTGAATATTGTTAGTGTGATGTATCTTTTCCTATCCTTTTAATTTTAACCTATCTATGTATTTGTATTTGAAGCTGGATTTGGGGGGGGGGGTTATATAGCAAACACATCTTATTTTTTAAATATAATCTGACAATCTTTGCATTTTAATCGGCATGCTTAGACTATTTATATTTAATATACTTTTGAATTTAATAAACCAATAATGTGGAATTGTAAAAAGTACTAAATCTAAAAGAAAATAGGAAAAGGAGAAAAATAACAACAAAGAACAGGTGGGATAAGGTGAAAATGAATAGTAAGTTGGTAGATTTAAACAATCTACAAGAAAACAGGAAAAGGAGGAAAAAAACAACAAGAAAGAAGAGATGGGAAAAGATGAAAACAAATAGTAAGTTGGCTAACTTAAATCTAGATAAAAAATATCAATGTTATCACCAGGTGAATAATTTTTAGTTGACATATTTTTATTACAGTATTTAAAAGACACCACTTCCTTGTTTCTGGCTTGCATAGTTACTGATGAAAAATGTTTTGTCACATATCTTTCTCCTCTGGATTTATTGGGTTTTTTGTTTGTTTTTTTCTTTACTTTTCTTCTGGTTTCCTTTCAGATTTTCTTTATATCTTTAATTTTCAGCAGGTTGATTATCATGCGCGTGGTGTGTTTTTCTGTGTGTTCATCTTTCTTCAGGTTTTCTCAGCCGTCGACTCTGTGGTTGGTCTTTTGTTTTTTTTTTTCTTTCATTAACTTTGGCAAGTTTTCAGCTATTATCTCTTCAAATATTACTTCTGCCCCCAATTCTGTCTTTTGTCTTCTTTTGGCAAATCCAGTGACAATGTATGTTAGACCGTTTGACATTGTCTCAGAGATCTTGGATGTACGTTTGGCACTTTTACCCTTTCTTTCTTTGTATTTCAGTTTGCATAATTTCTCACTTATCTTTAAGTTCACTGATTGTTTCTTCTTTTATGTCCATTCTGCCGATAAGAATGTCAAGTAATTATTTCTGATATTGTGTTTTTTCATTGTAATATTTACATTTGACAAGTGTGAATAGCTTCCATCTCATTGCTGAAATTTTCCATTTGTTTACGTATGTTGTATACCTTTTCCACTAGTTGTTTTAATATATTAATTATAGTTATTATATGCCTTTCCTATTGCTTTTGCAACAAGTTACCACAAAATTAATGGCTTAAAACAATGCAAATTCATTATCTCACAGTTCCAGAGGTCAGTACTCTGAAATGGGTCTTAAAGGGCTGAACTTGATGTTGGCAGGGCTGTCTGCCTTTCTGGGTATTCTAGGGGAGACCTCATTCCCTGCCTGCTCCAATTCATAAAATATTGTCATCACAGGTGCATGAAAGTTCCCATTTTATTTTATTTATATATTCCCTTTTATCCCAATTCTAACTCTCATTCCTCTCTCTGTCCTCTATATATGTAAACATCCTAATATGTTTAATGTGAATTTTTTTGTCTGTGTTCCTACCAAATGTATTTTGTTGTTTGATATATGTGTGTTTTAAATTATATAAATGGTAGTGTGGATATGTAGTGTTTTGTTTCATACTTTTTAAACACAGCACTGCATTTTTAAGATCCATCCATGTTATTATGCATACAACTAATCTTTTGCTTCCAAGTGCTGCACAGCACTTCATGGTGTGCACATACTATGATATATTCCATTACTCCAGTAAGGAGCCCAGATTGCCTCCAACTTCACAAATAACCCAGCAATAAATATTCTCTTACATGACCCCTTATGGACCTGTATGAGATTTTCTGAGACAAACCAGGACAGAAATTGCTGGGTCATGGGATATATATGATTTGACTAAATCCTGATTCTCTCTAGAGTGAGTGCATCAGTGCCCCATTCCACCAGCTGTTCAAGAGGTTTCCTATAACCCACAGACCAGGACACCAGGCATTATTCCACTTTCCAACATCTGCCCATCTACTTGGTATACAGTGATGCCACTTTGTTATTTCAATCTGTACTGCGATGACTGATTTAGGTCAGTTGCCTTTGATTTATGTGACTCTCCGTTGACTTTTTTTCTCTTGTATCTTCAATTAAAAATGTTTCCCAGGTCCTTTTTAGAGCTTCCCACAAGGTCTTTTTGCCTTGTTTCTTGTCATCACTGATAGCGATCAGATGCAATCAGAGGCAAACTAATTCCTTCCTCCAGTCATTGGGTTACATGGTGAGTGGGATTATGGAAATGCAAGTACCTGCATTTCAGACTGAAGCTTCCATCGGCAAGACTTTTGCTACAATAGTGTTTGTTTTATTTGTAATTGCAGTAAGTAATTAAATAGAGAGACTTTATAATCACCGTATTTTGGTCTCTGTACTCAAAAAGAGAAACCATTTCTTTCTCAAGGTGTTTGCTACTGATATTTGAAGGTCATTATTCTTTCACTTCTCTGGGAAAGACATGTGTGGCTGCATGAATTATCTGTTTGAGAGCTCAAGGCTGTGTCTTGAATGTGTGTGCATATCTGTGTGGAAAGTTGGCCCGTGGAAGAATTTGGTTTAAGTAGAATTTGGATGCTCACTTCGGCAGCACATATACTAAAATTGGAATGATACAGAGAAGATTAGTATGGTCCCTGCACAAGGATGACAAATTTATCTCATAAAAATGTGAGATACCACTTCACACCGGTGAGAATGGCCATCACAAACAAAGCAACAAACAACAAATGTTAGAGAGGTTGTGGAGAAAAGGGAATCCTAGTGCACTGTTGGTGGGAATGCAGCCTGATGCAGCCACTGTGAAAAACAGGGTGGAATTTCCCCAGAAAACTAAAAATGGAACTACCTTTTGACCCAGAAATTCCACTGCTGGGATTATATTTTAAGAACCCTGAAACACCAATCCAAAAGAAACCTATGCACCCCAATGTTCATAGCGGCACAATTTACAATAGCCAAGTGTTGGAAGCAACCTAAGTGCCCATCAGTAAATGAATGGATAAAAAAAAATCTATGGTGTGTTTACACAACAGAATACTATGCAACAGAAAAGAAATAAGGAGCTCCTACCCTTTGCAACAGCATGGCTGGAACTGGAGAACATTATGCTAAGTGAAATAAGCCTGGCAGTTAGGGACAAATACCATATGATCTCACCTTTAACTGGAACCTAATCAACAAAACAAACAAACAAGCAGAATATAACCAGAGACATTGAAATTAAGCACAATCTGACAGTAACCAGAGGGGAAGTGGGAAGGAATAGTGGGGGGAAGAAGGAAAGGGTTTTCCGGAACAACTATAAAGGACACATGGACAAAACCAAGGTAGGTGTAGAAGCAAGGGAGGGAGGTGGGGATGGCTCGGGTGGGGGGTAAATGCAGACAACTGTAATTAAACAACAATAAAATAATTTTAAAAATTTAAAAAAATAAAAGTAGAATTTGGAAAACAAATAATACTCTGTCCAAATACTCTCTCAGTAACAAACCAATTAAAAATTGACATAAACTTCCTCTAAGTATTTAATATTTCTAAACATTTTAGGCAGCGTGCTAAAATGCCAGTACTTACACCACTACTGCACAGCTAAGATCAGGATCAAGCTACATAAATCCTCCTGACACGGATTCTTCTAAGGTCAAATGTGTAGTCAAATTTCCCTTTCCAAGTCCCTGGGACTCCTGTTGCACAAAGTCCCAGAAACTGGTTTGTTAGTGTGGGCCATGAATTCCTCTACTCATCTGTCAAGTACATTTCCATCCTGAGTATTTTCTGAGTTCTACCTAGATTTTCACAACAACGTAGTCTCCTGCTCCTTCTAGTGTAGGCTGATCTTCTTCACAGGTGGCTAAATTCTGCTACTAGATGAAGTATATTTGGAAAAGACAGTCTTGTGTTTTAAGAATCAAAAAAATGTGTTTCTCTATACCTCACTCTCACTGATGCACATCACCTCAGCTATGGTTATGTTAGAAAAGAACAGCGTTGTCATTTTTTTAGAAGAAAACCTCATTGGTAGCCACCCTACTGTTAAGTAGCAGAAGGGAAAGTTGTGTCCAGGCTCACAGTATACATTTGTGTAGTTTGTAGGCTGTACATAAAGGCCCAGTAGAGTTGGTGAAAGGGAATGAAATCTAAGCTCTGTGTCCTGACTTAGAAATAGGTCTTACCAAAAGGGGCCTGTAAGTTACCAGAGGCCCCACAAAGTCAGTGTTGGACTTACAAGGGCCAGATTCAGGGCTTAGGGACGGCTGAGAACAGGCTGAGGTTGCTGTTCTGTCCTGAACCTAGGCACTCTATTCCCTGTTGCATGCTGTAGAAATTACATGCCTAGGACACTGTCTGGAAAATTGCATATAAATGCCTCAGATCCTGAGAAAAAAGGTTGCATCAGTGGTTCTCAATGGAGGAAGGGGGATTTTCCCTCAAGGGACAGTTGATGATGCATAGAGATGTTTCTGATTGTCATGATTGGTGGCTGCTACTGGTAGTTAGAGGCCAGAGATTCTACTAAATATCCTACAGTACACAGGGCATTCTCTACACAATAGAATGATCTGATCCAAAATACTAATAGCTCCACAGCTAAGAAACCCTAAGTACATGAAGGTAGGAGTAATGAGTTTCCTCCATAGGTGGGTGTCAGGGTGATAACGTGGTTATTTTAATCTAATATTTAAGAGGAGTCAGATGTATATTTCAGTTTTTCCTTGAAGTAAAGGTTTCTCCTCTATCCCAATACTATCCTACCCTATACCCATTTCCTTTTCCCTTGTCCTCAAGATGCTCAAAAATCTTCTACATATGATTGTGTCTACTTGCATGAACCTGCATGTGTATGACAGAGAAAGACAGACTGAGAAACAGAAGGAGACACTTAAAGAGGCAGAAAGAGATATTCAGAGAATTACAGATAGTAAGGGAGTATTGGCAAGGGGCAGACAGAAAGAGAGAGAGAAAGAGAAAAGAAACACAGAAGACTGACATTCAACTAAATTTTTTTCAACAAATACCACCTATATATGCCAGAGTCTGGAAATCCAGCAATAACATGTCAGGTCCCTGTACTCAATAAGCCCACAATCTCTTCAAGAGGCAAAGGTAACTGGCTGTAGCACATGTGGTAAGTGGAAAGCTCACAATGAAATAATAAGCAAACCCAGAAGGCACATGGAGGAGGGGCTGACATTCTACAGGGAAGGCTTCAGGGTGAGGTGACTGTTGAGGTAAATGGGGAGGAAAGGCATTTTTTCAGGTGAACAAAATGAGGAATGAGGATTCTTAATGTCTGGGGTGGGAAAATGAATGGTAGAGGGCTAGGAGGTGAGGATGCAGGGTGGACTTGGGCAATGGAGAATGAGAGGTGGGAAATGAGATTGAAAAGTCGGTTATGAACCCCCCATAACTCCCCAGAGCAAGATTAGACCCTGAACCCATGCTTGAAGATATACTCATGGCAGATACCTTGAGTTTATAGTGTAATATTTCCTCACCTCTTTCAAGTTTTACTCAAGTGTCACCTATTTAGTGAGACCTCCCCTAAAAAATTTCAATCCACCTCCATGGCATTCCCAGCCCCCTTATCTATCCTTTTCTATAGTACTCATCATCTAATAACATGATATGATTAACTTATTAATTTAATGTTTGTATTCCTTGACTAAAATGTAAGCCTCGTGATAACAGAGAATTTCTTGTTTATCAATGTATCTAAAACAGTGACTCATGCATATTAAGTGCTCCATAAATATTTGCTAAATGACTAAATGAATGAACACAAAGTTTAAAATAACACACATGTATTATCTGACAGTTTCTGTGGGTAAGGAGTCTGGGCAGAGCTTCATGGGGTCCTCTCTCTGGGGTCTCACATGTGTCCCAGCTGAAGCTCTAATGGAGAAGGGGCCACTTCCAAGCCCCTCGGGTCATTGGCAGACTTGAGTTCCTATAGCTATGTGATGCAGGGCTTCAGTTTCTTCCTAGCTGTTGGCTAGAGGCTGTCCTCAGTTCTCAAAGCCCACCTGCAGTTCCCTGCTGTGTGAGGTTTCCCAACATGGCCACTGCCAGAAAGGGAGACAGAGATTCCAGCAAGGTGGTCATTACAACTTTATGTAACATCATAATGTAATCACATGCACATAATTACCCACATCCCATCAACTTCGCCATATTCTATTGATTAGAAGCAAGTCACATGTCCACCCACTCAATAGATAGTGATCACACAAGGGCATGAACATCAGGAGTTGGGGTCAAAGAGGCCACATTAAGAGAAAGTCCACCATGGAGGATTACAGCTAGAGGTGATGCTCCTCCTTTGAACACCATCAGTCCCTTGGTATTATGCATGCCTCAGTCTCTGCACATGTTAGAGTTATATACACATGTGTCTGCCTTCCCTACAGGATTGGGGGCAGGGACTGTTCTCATTTATCTTTAGAATTAGTTTCTAGTGCAGAGCTTGGTAAATAGTAAAACATCCGTTTTGGAGGAATGGGTAGAAGATTGGATGGATGGATGGATGAAAGATGGATGGATGGGTGCATGGATGGGTAGATGAATGGGTAGATGGCTAGCAAATGGATTTATTGATGCATAGATGGAAGAAAGGCAGAAAAGAAGGGAAAATATGGTAATAAAACAAGGGTGAGGGCAAAACACCTGGACAGGAGTACAGCCCTCACCTGGCAGTGAGATCAATCACTATGAAGTACAAAGGTGTAAGCAATAAATTATACATAGGCTCCAAAGTGTTCCTGGAACTGCCACTTGGAGTCTTTCTTTTTTAAAATTTATTTTATTGGGTTGATATTGGGTAATAAAATTATATAGGTTTTGAAGATCCAAGATAGCAGAGGAGTAAGTGGAAGCCACACTAACCTCCACCCAGGACAAATCTGGAATTACAACTACATTGTAGAGAAATCATTCTGAATAGGCAACTGAACACTAGCTGGAGAGAAAACTCGTAACCAAGGACAGACAGGAGAAACCACTTCACCACAACACTGGTAGTGAATGTGGAGGAGGCACAACAGGGTAGCTGGGCTCCAACAGGCAGCAGCTGAAGTTCTGGAGGGATATTTCAGTGGCCAGGGGGTTCTCTCTGAGAAGTATGGGGTCTAAACCCCAGGCTGGGCTCCTCAGCCTACAGCAGCAGAGCCAGAAAGGAACCCAGATAACACCTAGCTATGAAAAGCAGCAGGGTTTCTGTCTGCCAAGGAGAGACAGCTGCAGATGCAGGGAGCCTCTTAAAGGGCCAATACACAAAATTCTGTTTGCAGCCACTTACCCTCAGTTCTGGTAGATAGAGGGCAACATGGCCTAGAGATGCTTGAGGAGAGTCTAGGATTGGTGGGTCTGGGGAGAGAACTGAAGGAACAGCCACCTGTTTCCCTGTGCTGAGTCATTCCCCATACAGCAGAAGCCATCTTTTTCAGGCAGACACTCCTCTCCAAGTGGCATCAGCCTGAGGAGAAGCAATAGCCCTGCCCTGTGATGCTTAAGCAGCTGATTACAGCTTGAAGCTATATTACTGATTAGTTAAACAACTAAGGCAGAAAATATAAAGGAGCCAAAATGGAAAGACAAAGAAATAGACCCCAAATTAAAAACCAAGAGAATTCTCCAGAAGAACTAGACAAAATGGAGGCAAGCAGTTTATCAGAGAGTTTAGAGTAATGATTATAAGGATACTCAACAGCATGAAAAAAAGACATAGAAAACATAAAAAAGGACCAGTCAGAAATAAAGAATGCAATATCTGAAATAAATAATACACTGGAAGGAATAAACAGTAGGTTAGATGAAGCAGAGGACTGAATCAGTGATTTGGAAGACAAGGTAGAAAAAAACACCTAGGCAGAGCAGAAAAAAGAATTTAAAAAATTCTTTGAGGAGAGCTTAAGAAACATTTTGGACAACATGATGTATAACCATATTCACATCATGGGAATACCAGGAGGAAAAGAGAGATCAAGGGATCAAGAACATATTTGAAGAAATAATGACTGAAAACTTCCCAAATCTGGTGAAGGAAAAGGCACACAAGTCCAAGAAGCTCAGAGAATCCCAAAGAGACCTACACCAAGACAAGTCATAATTAAAATGACAAGGCTTAAAGACAAGGAGAGAATCCTAAAAGCCACAAGAGAAAAGCAGGTAGTTACATAAAAGGGAGCACCAATTGATAGTCATCTGAGTTCTCAACAGAAGCATTTCAGGCAAGAAGGAGGTGGCATGAAATAATCAAGGTGATGAAAACCAAGGTTCTACAACCAAGGCTACTTAACCAAGCAAGGCTGTCATTTAAGATCAAAAGAGAAATAAGGAGTTTCCCAGGCAAGAAAAAGCTAAAGGTGTTTGTTAATACCAAACCAGTTGTAGGGTAAATGGAAGCAGTCTAGCTTCCTCACCCAGGTGTCTGGGTAATTAAGGGAAGCAGTGTTCCCATAACCTTGAATGGGCCTGATAAATAGTGTTCTCATAGCCTTGAGACTGGGTCCAATAAACTGTTCCCACAACATGAAGTGGGCTGGCATGCACAGAATTATGCTATGTTACATAATTTTCTGTTTGGAAGCTGGTTTTGTTTGCCTTTAGTACTTAAGGCAGTATGAGGTTTCCTGCTGAGTGCCATGCTGGGGAGCAAGTGCCACCCTGTGTGCCACACAGAGGGTATAGGTGACATGCAGAGACTTTCAGAGACATGCAGGGAGACACACAGCTTGCAGCATGCTTGGCTTGCCCACCCATGAATAAAGGCATGTCACGCATCCCCATGGCTCTGTGCATTTTCTTCTATCTCCTTGAAGCTACAGTGGACCTGCCACACCCTGACAGGCTGAAAAACACCAATACTGCAACAAATGTTAAAGCACTTGATTTAAGAAGAGGAGCCCTGACGGGTGTAGCTCAGTGGATTGAGGGCAGGCCTGCAAACCAAAGGGTCACCGGTTCAATTTCCAGTCAGGGCACATGCCTGGGTCATGGGCCAAGTCCCCAATTGGGGGCACATGAGGGGCAGCCACACATTGATGTTTCTCTCCTTCTCTTTCTCCTTCCCTTCCCCTCTCTCTAAGAAATAAATAAAATCTTAAAAAAAAATAAAAGAAGAGAGTTCAGTCGCAAAATGAAGGAAGAAATGAAGTTTACCCAAAAAGAAATAAAGCAAAATATACAAGGAACCAACAGTGAAGGGAAGGAAATTGGGACTCACATCAACTATTTGGAACAAAAAGAAAAAATAAACATCCAACTGGAACAGAATGAAGAAACAAGAATTCAAAAAGATGAGGAGAGGCTTAGGAACTTATGGGACAACTTCAAACAATCTAAAATCCAAATCATAGGGGTGCCAGAAGAAGAACAAGAGCAAAAAATTGAAAACTTATTTAATCTGGTGAAGGAAATAGACTTCCAGGAAGTCCAAGAAGCTCAGAGAGTCTCAAAGCAATTGGAGGAACACACCAAGGCACATCATCATTAAGTTACCCAAGACTGAAGATAAAGAGAGAATCTTAAAAGCAGCAAGAGAAAAGGAGAGAGTTACCTACAAAGGAGTTTCCATAAAACTATCAGCTGATTTCTCTAAAGAAACTTTACAGGCAAGAAGGGGCTGGAAAGAAGTATTACAAGTCATGAAAGGCAAGAACCTACATCCAAGATTACTCTATTCAGCAAAGCTATCATTCAGAATGAAAGGGCAGATAAAGTGCTTCCCAGATAAGGTCAAGTTAAAAGAGTTCATCATTACCAAGTCCTTATTACATGAAATGTTAAAGGGACTTATGTAAGAAATAGAAGAAGATCAAAGATATGAACAGTAAAATGACAACAAACTGACGACTTTCAACAACTGAACCTAGAAAACAAAAACAGAAACAAATACTAAGCAAACAACTAGAACAGGAACAGAACCAGAGAAATGGAGATTACATGGCAGGTTTTCAGTGGGGAGGGGAGGAATGGGGAGGAAAAGGTACAGGGAATAAGAGGTACAATTGGTAGGCATAAAATAAATGGGGGGAGGTTAAGAATAGTATAGGAAACAGGGAAGCCAAAGAACTTATATGTACAACCATGGACATGAACTAAGGTAGGGGGGATGCTAGAGGGTAGGGGCATGCAGGGCAGAGGAGAAAGATAAAGGGGAGAAAAAATTAGGAAAA
>VMDR010017340.1:0-20205 GCA_007922815.1 Macrotus californicus
TTCTTTACTTTGCATATTATTTAATACCTATTATCTTTCAAAGGGTGGAATGAGACCATTTCCCTATTCATAGGACTTCATGTACTAATGCCAAGGGCATGGTGTACATGCCACCGTGGACTTTCAACATAACAGATCTGTGTGTATATGTGTGTGTGGATATTTTAAGGATATAAAAAGTCATATTTGAACATATGTAAAATGAGAATATATGTATTGGTACAATTACATGCCACCACTCAGTATCGCAAAGATCATGTATAAGCTGATGCTATTAAGACCCTAGGATTTTCCCAAAGACAAATACAGCAAACAAACCACTTTTTCAACCAAAACAGAGCTAAGTCTAACCTGGAAGGATACGAAGAGGCAGACAGTCCGTCTCTGTAACATCAAAGAGAGTTTTTTCTGCCACATTTGGGTTGGAGCGTGGCTGCTTCTGCTCCAGTGTTAAATATGTCTGCAGTTTAGAACGACCTGGGAGTTTTGTAAACCTCCCCAAACCCAGGTCATACCCCAGACCGATTCAATCAAGATCTCTGGGTGGGACACAGGCACCTGTGTTTGTGAAGCACCCCAGGTCTTTCCAGGGTGCAGACATAGGAGGACCCACCAGCCCAGACACACAGTCTAGGACTCAAACACCTGAATCATACTTGCAATTCACCTCCAGCAGGCAGTCCTCAAGCTTGCGCTGCATCAGCATCCCTAGAAGAGCTTATTCAGACGCCGATTTCTGGGCCCCACCCCAGAGTGTCTGATTCGGTTAAGCCTGGGCTGAAGCCCGGGAATTGAGGTCTCTAACAATTTCCCTGGAGATGCTGACGCTGCTAGTCTGCAGACCACGCTTTGAGAGCCGCTATTGTGTAGGATGGAGTGTGTAGTTGCAGAAGGGAACAAATAATATTGGAAATTTAGCTGCAGCGTGAGTTCTTTCAAGAAGCTGCCATTAGTAGAGATTCTAAAAAGAAAGCGTATTGAGTACATTTTTCAAGACCAGATAAACTTACATTTTATAAACGTGCTGCGCTCTCACTTAACAGAAATCTGTATAAAGTATTTATCAACAAGTACTTTGTAGGCAGCTGAGCTAATTGCCATATTAACAATTCAAGTGTGATGCAGTTGCTTCAATCTCAGAAGTTCATTTGGCATTTTAACATTAATCTCTAATTAACTGCTAGTGTTTTCCTATGTTTTTATGGGCTCATCTGCATGTGGATTAACTCTTAATCTGCACTGATTTTTGTAGTAAAAGGGCTCGGTGTTTCTTTCCTTTCTGAACATATGTGAGAGTAGTTAGAAGAAAAGCGAACCTCTCCCAGGTGACCGAGTGTGTGTGAACGTGGCTGTATCAGCAGGTGGGACACATGTCACACAGTGCTATGGGTCCAGCAATGAAAGACCACAGTCCAGGTAGAGGTTGAAGGTCTTGAATTCTTATACTGTCCAGGTCACTAGATCTTGTGTGAAATAGTCACGCCCCCTGGTAGCTTGGACCATAAGACAGGGGTCCATGAATTATGGCCCTAGGCCAAATCCAGCCCATGCCTGTTTAGTAAATGGAATTTTACTGGAAAATGGCCACACCGATTCTTTCGTTTCTTGTCTAGGGCTGCTCTTGTGCATCAACAGTGGCAGACATGCATAGTTCGGCCTAAAAAATCTAAAATAAATACTACCCGGCCCTCTATCAAAAAAAAAATATTCCAGCCCCATTGATCGATTTTCTACATGTAGGAATGATTAGCCATTCACATAAGCATGCAGCAACAGGACCATCCTATCTGTATTCTTCCTCATGGTTCTCAAGACTACCACAGAAACTTTGCCAAATATTTTACTGAAGTCCTAGTCTTGTAAATTTGTCAAAAAGGTTAAGTGAGGCTACTTTGGCATGACTTCTGAATACTGAACCTTCTACTGGCTGGGAATAGTGGATCACTTAGAGTTCATCCTATCACTTGGAGAACCTAAGAGTTACCTTGCCAAATGAGAGGCCTAGCTGAGGAACTCTGATGTTCTTTGTAGGGACCTTCTGAGGAATACTTGTTGTATGGGCTGTCCTTATGGCCAGTCCTCTCCTTTGTGATCCATGGTAGTTAACCTCAGGGTGGTTTGTGAAAGGTCAAGAACATGTGTTACAGCGGCAATGATGGGAACCATAGGAGTGGGTACCTACTGAGGAAGGAAGACAATATTAACCTTGATGCACTTAAAGATGGGAAAGTGGTAACTGTCCAAGTCACTGCAACTTGCTCTTAAAATGAGGTATGTAGGGATGGGGGATTAGCCTTTTCTGGTTGATAGATACTTAAAATAATGATTTTCAAGAGAAAAAAAAATGTGGATGGGAATGTGGCTAGAAAATGGGCAGCTCCCCCGTATCTGCGTGTCAGGCAAGGTGAGATGTGGTCGAGGAAGCAGCTACAGCAAGAGGAAAGTAAATTAGAAAGTGAGATTGGTGATTAAGAAAAGTCAATAACAACTTGGTAATGAATGTGATAAGATAGCAAAAGGGAAGTCAGCCGGGTGGAAGAGGTTGGAGCCATCTTGTGCCTCATGGCTCTACAGACCGCACCATGAATACCGGAATTAGCTCCGTTGTGAGACTCGAAGCATCTGCAGAAGATATAAGACTAGTGATGAAAATTACTGAGCCCTGAGAAAAAGTAATTTATAGATAAAGCAGTGCAATGCTTCTTATCAGACGAGTGACGAGTAGAGAACAGTGCAGTGGAAAAGGGGCTTGAAATAAATACCTCTGCCCCACTAGGAAAATACGGTAGACTCGTGCCCATTATTCTCGTGTTTACATTGCATTTTTTGCTGATCACTCTGCACGGGTAGACTCACACAGCAGAGTTCAAACCCTGCTCCCTTGCTCCTACTGAGGAAGAAGAAAAAAAAAGGAAGGGAGAAAGGTGAGTTGGCAGAAATATTTGCTGCTGTGTTATCTTTAATTAGAGAGTTAAGTGGCAAGGGAAGCACATGTTGATATTGATTGATTTTATTGTGTGTTTTACATTTACATTTACTTATTGAGACCTCGCTTGATGGATTTTTATTGTACATTTTAAATTTAAATTTGCCTATAACAGCCCCTGCTATTGCCAGGCATTGTGCCAAGAGGTGACCAAATAAGACATAGTTTTTGTCCTCAAGGACTCATGTTCTAATTGGAGAACCAGATAAGTAGGCAGGGATTTAATATATGTGCTATAATGATGAGGGCTAGAGGAGAGACATCTAGAGGAATCTATGAAAGCTTCCCAGAAGTGACATCTAAATTGAGACCAGAGAGATAATTATGAGTTATTAAAAAGAAAGCCTGGGGTACAGATATGCTCTGCAAAAGGAATGTGAAAGATGATGTGGCACGCTGATTGCAAAAATGGCCCAGTTTCTCCACCCGCCTGTGTAGACACTCCTTTGCAATGTGGGTTTGCAGCTCCTCCTATCAAGTGGTGGCATCTATTTCCAACCCATATAATCTGAGATGACCTTGTGAATTTCTTGGGCTAAATAGAATGCAACGGAAATGATGATGTGTCCGTTTTATGCCTAGTGTCAGGAGACTTTGCAGGATTCTGCTCTTCCTTCCTTTCCTTTGAACTCTGCTACCGCCATGAGAGTACCTGGGGCTTGCCCACCAGAAGATGAGAGGCCATGTTGAGAAGAGCCAGATGAGGCCCTACTAGATCATCCTAGATCAGGCAGCCCTCAACTGGCCTACTGACCTATTGAGCAAAGAAAAATGAGCTAGCCCAATGGGTATCAGATGAATCTGGCCTACATCAGAAGAATTACCCAGCTGACCTATAGGTTCATGGGAAGTAATAAATGATTTTTGTTACAAGACACTAAGTTGTGGAATGATTTGTTAGGCAGCAGTAACTTACTAATTAAAAAAATACAAAGGCATAAGAGAGAAGGGCCCATTCAATAAAATGGAAGTGATCTAGGACAGATGGAGAATGGAATATGGAGGGAGAGGGATGGAGAGCCGAGCAACTGGATCCTTCAGAATTTTATAAGGCTTACTGAACGGTGAGGAACTATCTAGGGCTTTGAAGCAGATGAATGATCAGATTTTTATTTTAGACAAATTACTGTTTATTGAGAGTCATACTAGCAGTCACACAAAGCTGGAAGGAATGGAGGTGAGTATAGCGGCATTTATAGTGATCCAGGCTAGAGCTGATAACATTCTGAACTAGAGTAGGGACCATGAGGTTGGGTAGAAATGGATACATTGGAAACATAATTGAGAGACAGAGTCAATAGGACTTGTTGCTTTATCAATAGTGAAAGATGAAGGAGAAAAAGGGTCCAGAACTGACTCTCAGTGTCTAATCTGGGCAAGTGAAAGGTTGGGGGTGGGGCATCCTTCTCTTAGACAGAAACTCCGGAGGAGAATGAAATGTGGATGTGGAGATAATAAGTATGGTTTGGTGTTTGTTGCTGGAGGTACCAGTGAGATACCCAAACAGAGATGCCCAGTAAAGAGTTGGTTATATAGACCAGGAGGGCAGCTAGGGCTGGAGATACTTTTGGCTATTGTCAGCCTACAGTTGGTACCTGAAACCACTTAAACATTTACTGAACATCTGGTATGTGTCATGTGCTGTACTAAAGGCCAGGAACATGGAGCTTAGCAATCCAGACTAGACTATGTCATCTCATGGAGATTCAGCATTGGTCGAATAATCACACAAATATAAATATACTGTCTTAAGTTCTGTGAAAGAAAGATACCGTGCGCTATAAGAGTACATAAGAAACTTGAGCCAGCCTGAAGAATCAAGGAACAATGCCCTGAAAAAAAGTATGCAAAACTGAGATTGGAATTGTGAGAGGAGTTTCCAAAGTCATAGGAAGAGATGGAGTAGGAAAAGAGAATGTTCCAGAAAAAGGACAGAAGCAGTGGGCCTAGTTGAAAGGCCTCTAAAGTCAGTATGGCCGGACCACAGGGAGGGGAAGGAAACTAGTACAAGGTATGTACAGAGGAATGTTGGTAGATATGGAGAGAAGTGGACAGATTTGGAAGATATTTCAGAGGCAAAACTAACAAGACAACAAGATGAATTGGAGGGAGAGGGAGACAGAGGAGAAAAAGAGAATAATTTGGAGTGTTGGAGTGTTGGTTTGAGTATCTAAATGCATGATGATGGTACCATTCATTGAAGCAGGAAACACTGGGGGACTAGATCTACATTTAGAGAAGGAAATGCAAGATATCAGGTTTTGAAATACTGAATTGGAGAGGCTCTTAAAATATCCACGTGGCAAGTGAGGGGAAATTTTGATATACAGATCTAGAGCTCAGAAGGGAGATCTGACTGGACATGTAATAAATTTGTGGAGCATCAGGATATAAATAGTAACTGAAGTCAAGGGCAGGGAGACTTTGACAGGGGAAAAAAGGATTCCTAGGATGAAGTCTTGAAAGATTCACTATTTAAAAGCCATGTATTTTAAGATGATCGCACAGCAGAGCATAGGTGTAGTAGTCAAGGACATGGCAGGGAAAGTGTGGTGTCAGAGAATCCAGGACTGTTTAATAAGCCTTCGCTCCATGGGTTTTACTTTACTTAGAGGGCAGGGGAATGATGGCTTAAAATGTCCACTGGGTTCAGCAATATGAATGTTACCAATGACCTTCTTCTCAACAGCCCTTGTGGTAGAGTTATATGAAAGCAGAAGCCAGTATGTTAGAATGGGCTGAGAAAAAGGTGGGAAGTGAGGAAGTAGAGGGGCCTTTGTAGATAATTATCAAGATTTTTGGCTAAGAAGGCTTAGCATAGTAGGTAGATGGCACAGCGAGATTTGAGAGCCAGAGTTTTCTTGTGGATAGTGCTGTTCATTTTGTTTGTTTGGTTGGCTTTGGTGGCAGAGATGTGGGCATGGAGCTGACAAAGATCAGTGGGTGAGATCACTTAAAAACATAAAAGGAAAAGAGAAGATGATCTAGGAAAAAAACACTTAGGGAATGTTGTCATTTCAGGGACTGTAAAGCACAAATGCACTAAGATCTAGAGAAAGAGCAGAGCATAGTTCCAGGGAAGCCATGGAAAGGGAGTGTTTCAAAGAGAGGGAGATCCATGGGGTCAGATGCGCTGGGAGCTTAAAGAGGATAAGGACTGAGTCAACGTTCATTGGCTTGAGTCAATGGTGGTAATGGGCTGAGGTAGAATTGGTTCCCTGCAGCCACGGATTAAAGTACAAGGGGCAGTCTGTTCACAAGGAATTTTCATGAAGAGGAGAGTGAGCCTAGAAATAGACAAGAAGTCAAACAGAGCTTTGGGATTTTGCATTTGTATTTGTCAGTAAGTTGGAAGAGACTTCCAGGTAATTAAATGTTGATGAGAAGGAAGAGACTGAATAGACAGAGAGAGGGGATAAGAAAAGAGTGAGGGGTCTGATCATGAGAGAGAGAGAAAGAGCAAGTGAAAGGAATAGGCTAAGGAGAGGAAAGACATTGTGCTCCCCTAGTATCAAAAAACAGGAGGGAATGGTGATGAAAGCAGGGGTGGTTGTGTTATTGATGGCCGAACATTGAGAGAGTTAACACCACAGTGGGCTTTTATTTTCTTTGTTAAATAAGAAACAAGGTCACATTCTAAGAAAGAACCAGGGATAAATATATAGAAAGCTTCAACTGTCTTTGCAATATTTTACTTCCTGACTGGGTGGCGGGTATGCAAGTGAACTTCATTTTTTAGAGTGTTTCATATGTCTGAAATATTTTATTTGTAAAAACAGTCATGGGAAATATGGTAGAGGCAGAAATTTGGGGAAAACTAAGATTTGAAATAAATGATATAACAGAAAGAGCTGGCTAGGGTGACAGAGGAGGCTGTCCAGGCAGCACCCAAGTTGATTTTAGAGACCATGAACTTACAGTGGATTGCCAATTGTTCACCAGATCACTTCCCTTTCCTCTAGGGTAGCCAGCTAGGATGCATTTTCCAGCCTAAGATGCAGCCACTGTATGAGTCTGGACCAAAAGAATATGAGATGCAGGTATATAAGCCCCCTTCATGACTCTCCAGAACCTCATATATGTGGACTTTCCATTTCTTTTGCCATTAGATGGTTGAATAGAAACATCTCCAAGGACTTAGAGAAGATGGAGCCACAACAGGGCAGGAGCCTGGGTTTCCGAGACAGCAGTTGGAGAGGAGGTGCCCAGGAGAACCATGTGAGTGAGAATACACATGTTGCTCTCTTACTCACTTTTATTATGTTAACCTGGTAAAATGTGGGGATGGTTTGCAGTAGCAGTTACTCTGTCCTTGGACTCATCTTCACAAGTGTGAGATTTTTTTTCCCCAATAATGCTGAACAGTCATGGGCAGACGCTGAGACGCTGAGAAGTGTTAAATTACAATCTTGGTAGTAGATAATTGAATGGGATGGCCCAGAGGGCAAAAGAATGAAAGGAGTAATGAATGAACAATTGGATTTGTGAACAATTAACACTCACTGAATAATGAGCACATAACTAATTAGGGCTCCCATTTGGAGACAGAGGACTTGAGAAACTTCAAGAGCATGGTTGGCATTTCACCAACATAAAGCAGATTCCTGTCCTTGGGAAGGCAGGAGGCAAAGTGCTCCCCACCCTTCTAGGCTGGAGTTACAAAAGAGAATATGGGATTCCAAACAAGTACAATTCGTGAGGGGTCAGGACCTGCATAACCATAAAATCTCACTACAGAGGATCTGGAAGGAAAAAGCCCTTCCTCCTCCAGCTGTGTCCAGAGGACTTTGTGGAGAACTGCCCCTCTGTTTCAGGGAGGAGCTTCCGGTTCCAGGTCAGGGCCTTAAACTGGCTGGTCCTGGTAGACTCACTGCCATACATGGAACACTCTCAGCTCTTGAGTGCCATGAACAGAGAGAAGGTGACAGAACAAATGACACAGAGAACCTGTAGAGGTGGAAAGCCTGTCAGATCGGAAAGTGCAAGGGGCCTTCTCTATCCTACTTTGCCCATGCCAGGGAAATCCTCTTTGTAGACCAGTGAGGCATAGGAGCTTCCCCCAGTTCTGCCCGCAAGACTTCCCACTGCAGGGTCACTCTCAGGACCTGGGCAGAGGCCTTCCGAAACTGGTGGGAGCAATCCAGTACCCAGCAACCTTCCTTTCCGCTCACCTATTCCTGCCAACTGGGTCTTCGTTTGCACCCCAGAATCCATCCAGTACAGTGTAATATGAAGAAAGAAGCTGAGGTTGAAGAAGAATCAGGATTCTGTAAATAATTGAAATAGCCCAGGCTTTGGACCTCAAAAGGCTTGAGTTCAATCACTTCCTGGTTTTGTGGTCTTCGGCAGGTCATGTGATTAATCTAAAATGAAGATAACTATGTCCACTGCACAGGATCATTTTAAATATTGTCAATGAGTTAGGTAAAGATGCCTGGAATGTATAGCTCTTTATATAAATGATGATTTTCATTGTTATTGAGGGGGTGTTTCTCGGATTAGTCTCAGGCAGCACACTTAGACTTTCTGGAAGGGAAACAGTGGGGAGTATGATTCAGGTCGAAGGTTTACCTAAAGGAATGCTCATCTGTTCTGGCCTAGAGGCTCCATCCATCTTCTGTCCTAACCCACTTCCGGTGCCTCTGCATATGGCGTGTCTCTGTGTGTCTTCTCCCAGACCAGTGCAAGTCTCGTTTCTCACTTCCTTCAAGTCTTGACTCCTGAGCTCCATCCTCATAGGGGCCTTCCCTCTTCATCCTATCTCCCCACAGTGGCACCCCCCAGCTGTCGCTCTCTGTCTCCTTACCTGCTTCAATGTGCTGTGTAGAAATGGCTACAATGGGAAAATCAGATCTGTGTTTCCTTACTTGTTCCTTACCCGCCCCCCCTGGAATGTGAGCTCCATCAGGGCAGGGCCTTTTGTATCTGCACAGTACCCCCAGGGCCTGGCACATAGTAGATGCGCAAATATTTTTAAATGAGTGAATAAAAAATTTCAAAGACCTTATTAAATGCAGCATTTTCACCCATTCCAAAAGAGTTATTAAATAATTATAAAAGCATCTATTATTCACAGAATTTTCTCAAAATACTAAAGGACTTATGTAAAAAAAAGTTATGTATGCTTTTTCTCATAGGAGAGCATAATCTAGCCTCCCATTCACAAAATAATATTTTGAGTTTTCTGTAATAGGGGTCCCTGATTGGGTCAGATTTCAAAGTTTGATAGACAGGACACACATATACACACACACATTTATTTGTTTATATCAACATATTTTCTTGGGAACTGGAAAGCGAGGGTGAGGTATATTTAACCCTGACCACTGTTTCAGATCAGACACACGTAAATGAGTTCGACACCCTGGCGAGGCCCCAGAGAAGGCCGGATGACAGGCGGGGTGGACCAGTCCCCTGTGAGTGCGTTTAGGATGATGGAGATCAACTCCAGAACAACCAGCCAGACCTGAGGGTGAGAGCACATAGTACCTTTAGCTTTTCTGGGAACTCATCACCCTTGGGATATGATGAGCCCAAGAGGGCAGAAGAACCATGAGTGTGAGGTTCCCCCAACTTTGTGACACATTTCCCAAACAGCCTGGAAGTGAGACAGCCCCAAACCGAGCCTCCTTTTCACCTTGAAGGGGCCTGTTTGGACGCTGCCATTAAGAGATGCTTAGGAAGGAGGTTTTGGAAGCCAGCAGCTGTGTCTCTGTGTCACAGGAGCAGCTGTGACACCCTTGTGCTGGGCTGACAGGGCCAGCTGGGTCGTGGAAAGTTCCACAGAGACAGCAAGTCTCCATCTCAGCGACACTGAGGTTGCAGACGTGATTGTAAACAGTGTAATGACCCCACTGTACAGGCCTCCGTGGGGATTTAGGGCCTGCACTTTCGGAGGCCTCCCCTGGGGCAGCCACAGCAAGCTGGAGCTGAGTCTGGTAAACAGGCACCTACAAGGCCTGCAGGACCCCCCAAATTCCTGGAGAGGGGAAATCTCCAAGGTGCTGACATTTCTGTATAGGCAAATGGAAGCAGGAAGCTCAGGGAAATCTGGTATTAATCTTAATAGATCGGTATCTGTAGTCAATATTCATAAAACCACATTTGTCCTCACAAGCTGGTAGAAACGGGAACACTCGGGGTACTGCACCGACAGCAGCGACCCAAAAGGCTCAGTTGAAAAAGTATGACAGCAGATATATCTCTTGGGGGCTTAAGAAAAATATGCCAGCCCATTCTAATAAAAGTCTGGAAGAGAAGGGTGGCTTTGACATTTGAGTCAAATTGAGGACACTTAATTCCTATTAGATGCAGGTCGGTTTTATTAAAGTGAAAACAATTTGAAGGAAAACTCAATCATATTGAAATCTTCCCTCAATTAATGAATAATGCTTATTACTTGTTGCCAGATATGCGGTTCTCAGATGATGAGCTGTTTGCAAGCTGAGACATTTAACAAGACTGAGCAGCAGCAAAATTAGAAAAAGGGTAAGAGATATTATATTATAATATAAACATATTGTTGTAAGATGTATCTTATTAAGAAAAAATATCCATAGGAAAGAAACCTTATTGCCTCTCTCATGCCAAAACATAGCAAAGTAACTGAAGTTCTAAGTGAGGAGTAGGCAAACTTTCCGGGAAGGGGCAGATGGTAGATAATGTCGACTTTCTCCGTCCTGTCTCTGCCACAGACATACACCCTGCTCTATTAACGTAGCCTGAAGCGGCCTTAGACAGTATGTAAACAACGGAGTGTGGCTGTGTTCCAACAAGAGTGTACTTACATCCGCCGAGATCTGAATTTCATACAATTTTCATGTGGTACCCAATATTAATCTTTTCGTTTGTTTGTTTTTTTACCACTGAAAAAAATCGAAAAACCATTCTTAGCTTGTAGACCATACAAACACAGATGGCAAGCCAGCTTTGGCCAGTGGGCTGTTGTGTGTCCACCCCTGTTCTAGGGCTTGACGTTGGAAGGCCTGTTGCAGGTGACCTCAAAGCTGCTGCAGGCACTCTTGCAGGCACCCCCTGTTGTGAGCGCTCTGTTTGCACTAGTCTACCTGCTTTCTGTTCATGTTAACCTGGAAGTCTGGTTGAAATGATGATCCTTGGTTCCCTTATGACCCTCCTCTCACCTGTCCTTCACCTTCTGCCCCAACCAAAGCTCTTGGGTTTGCTTTATTTACAAACTCTTAATACCTTCCTATAATCCGGTTACCTCCCCGATGTCTTTATTAGTAGCTCTACGTTGTGCATTAATGGTGTTGGCTGAGAGAGCCAAGGTGAGCGATAGTGAAATGAATTAGAGTGAATTAATCAACTCACAGTGAGCAGGTTTCCTTAAGAAAACCATGCCTAGTGTTTTGTTGCCCAGCCCTGCCCACTGTGGTCCTGTGGTGTGCTGGCCAACAGGGATTACTGGAGCAACTGCACATTTTACAATTGCAAAATAGAGCAGAGAAAATGACTTTCCTGTTCATTTTGCCAGAGAAATGTAAATGTGATTTCTTCAAAATGAATGGCCACCACTGAAATATTCCAATGGCCTTGACTTGCAAGGAAAGGGGTGTGTATGTGTGTGTGTGTGTGTGTGTGTGTGTGAGAGAGAGAGAGAGAGAGAGAGAGAGAGAGAGAGTGAGTGAGTTGGAGTTCAGTGGCATGCATGAAAGCTCTGAGCTCCTCAGGATGAAATTCTCAGCTTCACCTCCCAGATTTCCCAATGGCTTGTTTGGGATTCCTGGGAATGTGTCTTCCTGATTTATTCATAAAACTAAATGTATTGATGTCTACTGTGCACCAGGCACAGTTCTAGGACTGTGGGGTTCATCAGTGAACTTACCAGACAAAGATCCCTTTCCTTGGGACGTTTATACTGTAATGTGGAAGAAACAGGTAGAAACAACAGGTGACAGTTCAGTCATTTAGGTAATATGTTAAATGGTGATAAGTGCTAGTGAGAAATAAAACAGTTATCACCTTTTCACAGATGTTGAATTATAATCCTGTATACCTGAAAATTATCTATTGGTATTAACCAGTGTTACCCTAATAAATTTAATAAAAATAAATAAAGGAAATGGGGATCAGAAGTTCTGGCACTTGAGGCTTCTAGGCTTAAAGGGGGTAGTCAGGTTAGGCTCATTCAGAGGTTGATATTTGAGCAAAGAATTCAAGGGGGTAAAGGAGTTTCTCATATTTGTACCTTAGTTAAGAATATTCAGGCAGAGCAGGAATAGCTGGTGCAAAGGCCCGGGGGTAGCAATGTGCACAGTGTCACCATTTGTGAACTATTTCTGCATTAGAAGTTTGACTCTGAGAGCTTCTCTCTTATGAAATTACTAGCACCTCTAGACCCTCTCCCAAATAAAGGAACTCAAACTGTCCCTTTGATCAAACTGTCCCATGTGAGAGTGAGCTTTTAGCTCACTCTCACGTGGGATAGCACCATGGTAAAAGTTTCTTGCTCAGAGCTTAATCGACTCCCCAGATTCCCCTCTCTTATGCTGGGATGAGTGGTAGCATAAGAAAGAGGTGAGGATCTGAAATTGGACAGGTAAAGGTTGAAATCCCAAGCCTGCAAAAGGCATGGGACTTGACACAGTCTGAGAGCTTCAGTTCCCTCAACTATCATAACAGCACCTGAATCATAGGGATTTTATAAAGATTAAATAGAATAGTGCACATAGAAATAGCAATAATAATAATAGGAGCAGGAGGAAAGTTTGGAAAGTGATGGATATGTTTATGGCCTTGATGCTGATGATGGTTTTCTCAGCGTATTCTTATCCCCAAGCTCATCAAGTTGTGTTAAGTATATACATATCTCAATTAAATGGTTTTAAAAATATAAATAAGGCCTGGCTGGTGTAGCTCAGTGGATTGAGCACCGGCCTGTGAACCAAAGGGTCACTGGTTCAATTCCCAGTCAGGGCACATGCCTGGGTTGTGGACCAGGTCCCGAGTGCAGGGGGTAAGCGAGAGGCAACCACACACTGATGTTTCTCTTCCTCTTTCTCCTTCCCTTCCTCTGTCTCAAAATCAAATAAATAATATATATATAAATAAAAATTGAATAGTGCATGTAAAAATTGGGCATAGGGTCAGACATATTTAGTATTATTATTAGGTATTATTTTTGTACTTTCTACCTTGAAAAGTAACTTTGATGTTTCATAAGAAACTTAATAGAAGGTCTTTAATTGTCCAAGATTTACATGTTGAATTTGTCCAAAGAAATTGATCTCAAGTGCGATAAAACATCTGTATAACCTTATACAAATCTGGATCCTCCACTCTCCTCATGAACTTACAGTGATGCTCTCATCCTTAGTTTCTCTGATGAACCTTGTATGTAAAACTCTTATTTTCTTGAATGCTTACTATTTACTTCAACAGACACTCAAGGGGAAAATGATCATGAAACCAGCTGCTTGGTTTTTTAAAAACCTTTATAATAATTTATTCTCTTTGCATTTTATAGAATTTTTTAATTGCATGATCAAAATCTCTTTCAGAGAAAATTGCCCAAGATGAGAATCTTACCATGTATAGAGTCCTGTAAATCTTGTACAGATTATTGCCATAAAATTTAACGAAAATCTGTTCCAAAACAGTGAAAATCAAAGAACGAGAAATATCGACCATGCCGGCAGCAGCAGTAAGAGGGAGAAAAGCCTACCATGTTTTATAAAGAAGGGTGAGGATTTGAACTAGTGGACATAAGAAAGGGAGAAAAATAAGTACAATTCCATGCCTCGGAGAATGTTATTTAATTAAGCCAAATGATAACAGGCCTCCAGTTAGGACATAGTCTCATGTTCCTGGCAGTTTACACTAAGAAGGAGGGAAGGAGCCAAAGTAATAACTAGACTGAGATAAATTAATGTTTTCATTTCTGGTGAGCTTTCCCACGCACATTAGTCAGTATCGGTAGGCTGCTCCTCTGTGTGCTTCTAAAAATGGATAGACTGTGCAGAAAAAAAACCATTTTCTTCTCATCTTACAGTCCACAGGCTAATTGTGTTCCATGAACAGAAACAAATAACCTTCCTCAAAGCCTTTCCAGGCTTTCCTAACGACAGTTTCATTCCAGGATGCACGCAGCAGACACATTCTAAGTGACCGCTCCCGAAAGCCTGGTCTTTCCCAGCATTCTGGGAGAAAGGAGTGAAGACTCAAGGTCATTGAAGGCAGACAGGCTTTTGCCACTTGGCAACTGTGTGGAATCTTGGGCAGTTTCCTTGAACTTCTGCATCTCTTTTTTTCTCATTTGTGAGAAGGAGTAAAATGATACTGTCTTCCAAAAGCAACTTCCCAAGGGTGGCCTGGGAAGCATACCCCAAGGACCTCCATAAATTCCATTAACCACCTACCCCCAATGCCACCGCAAGTCAGAACACACTGAGTGAAAATGGTGTGGTTGCCTTGAAAACAAAGCTTCAGACCAAGCCCCTACATTCTTCCTTCCCACTTTCTGCATTCAGCCCACACGGGAGCAGGTCACTGCTTCTAAGAGCCTGCCACGTGACAAATCTTAGTTAAAACATTTTGGGTGGACATTGTATAAGTCCATCCAAACCAGCTAAGCCAAAGTTTATTAGAGGGATCCTGGTTTATCTAAGAGAGCCCAGAGAAAATCAAAACTGGGAACTGGAAAACTGTCAGCAGCCCGGTGAGTCTCGGAGTTCTTCCTTCCGCCTCTCTCTCCGTATGTATTTCCAAATCTGATGTTTTAAAATCAAAAGAGGGCCCTAGGACACTGACTTTAGAATATAAACATGAAAAATTATTTTCCTTGGATTGGAGAGTTCTGATCAATTCTAGAAACAGTGGCCACAAATTTGAAGTGGACAATTCAAGTGTCCTCTACAGAGATGGCCCACTGTTCAGCAACACGAGTGGGATGCTCTCACAAAGCAAGTACATTTTTGTCTCCCGTTGCCCTCTTTAAATTCCCCTGGGTGAGGCTAGCTTTTCCCTGACCCAGGCATTAAAACTGGGAAATGCAATGACTTTTCTATCTATTCTTAGGTACTACAAAGTCTACAGTCACTTTAAATCTCAGAACACAATCTCCAATCAGAGTGGTCAGCCCCATGTGATAATGAACCCTTCAATCTTCATTTGAAGGTTCTCATTCCCCTTCCGTGGCTCCATCCTGCAGGTGAAGATTTGCCCTCAGCACCCTTGACAGGCTGCTGTAAATGCCTCCGCTCGCTCCCCTGCATCTTGCTCACCTCTGGAGGATTGCCTTTGGCAACTGGAGTGGCCTTGCTAGAGGTGCCTGGGAGTTTCTCCCACCTCAGCTGCTTCGGGACTGCAGCCAAAGCGCGGATTCCGTGTTCAGGCTGGCCTGCCTCTGCGGTGCTCTTCGTGCTCCAGAGCTCCCCAAAGGTTCGAGCCAAGGCTCCACTCTACCTGACACCAATTCTTGCTCCATCTCTCCCCTTCACTGTCCTCCCACTTCTTTACAGACTTAGTCTCTAAGCACTTTGTTAATCAATTAGTTGCACAGAATCCCTGTCTCAGGTTCTATTTCTGGGGAATGCAATCTAAGGCAGCTACGTGTTGTACGTCAGCTCCTCCATCAGCACTCCCAGTTAACACCTGTCACACCACAACCTTGAGTGTCCTCAACCGCCCTAGTCCCTGTCCTCTTGCACCGGAGCAATAATGCAGTGTCCCTGAACAGTCTTTAATAGTCGTTAAGGCAGTGCTTTACCTCCGAAAAATAAAAGCTTGCAGTTCTAGATCCTTCCTGTTTTCTCTTCTGCCTCTGATTGCTCCCTGCCAAAAAGGAGAGAGATCACTGCTGTTTTTATCTTTAATTTTCTCCTTCCTTGTTAAATCACACATTTGGCTGGTCAGTACCTAACTCTGAATACCAGTATTTTCTAGTAAATCAGAAAGGAGGGTTATCTGTCAACTCTGAAAGAAAAATCAAACCAAGATGCACAAGCACAGAAAAAAAAAAGAATTCCATTTTCTCCAGGTCATTCACCTACATCTTTCCTTCAGAATGGGAACAAAGCAAACGAATTGCTTTGCGCTGCCAGAGAGCCTCACCCAAAAGGAAGCAGAACAGGGAAGACCAACTCAGAGTTGTCTACACTCAAGTAAAGGCTTTCTGTGAGTAAATCACGTGCATTACTCACAGATACAGAAAACAGACTGACAGCTGTTGGTGGGGAGGGGCATTGGGGGGCTGGGTGAAAAAGGTGAAGGGATTAAGCAAAGAAAAAAAAAAGCCAGACAACAGTATGGTGATTGCCGGAAGGAACGGAGGGGGGAGGTAGAAGAAGGGAAGGGAGAGATAAATGGTGATGGATGGAGACTTGACTTGGGGCTGCGAACTCACAATACAACATACAGATGATGCGTTGCAGAATTGTACACCTGAAACCTATATAATTTTAGTAGCCACTGTCACCCCAATACATTCAATAAAAATGAAGAAGTAAAATAAAATGGGGAAGAAAAGGTCACCCTTGATTCTTTTCACTCAGTTCTGACATAGAATAATGTCTTATTGCCAAGAAGCACATTTTCTCCAAGTGTGAATTCTAGCCCATAGAAAGGCAACATTAATCCAGACAGCCTTGAGGGGTAGAGGCAGCCTTAAATGCACGCCACCATGCCACCGGAAAAGAGGCAGGAAGCACGAAAGAAGGTTCTTGATAATGCTCAGCAAACATTCTCTGGAAAGCATCAGATAGGAAATATTTTTGGCTTGGTGGGCCATACTTTCTCTGTCCCAACCACTCAGCTCGGCCACTATAGCTTGAAAGCGACCTTAGACAATGCTTAAGAGAGTGGGCATTGCTGTGTTCCATTAACAGTTTATTAACAGACATAAATTTAAATTTTAGAGAACTTTACTATATCTCAAAATGTGACTTGTGTTTTAATATTCAATATTTTCAAATTTTAAAAAAAATTAATGCATTCATTTTTAAATAAATATAAAAAATATAATTTTTAATATATGTCAACCACTTAGCAATGACAAACTATTTCTAGCTCATGGGCATCTGAGAAAAGGGGATGAGCTGGATTTGGCCCATGGGCCGAGGTTTGCCAACCCCAGCTCCAAGTCATAGGGTAGAATTTCTCCACTTGAATTTATTCAAGACTGGAAGTTGCTTGTTACACTGAAAAAGTTAAAGCAAGGAATCATAGAAATAATGCTTATTGTAATAAACTACTTAAAATAATGCATCCATTTATATGCACCTACCACTTTTTTTCCATATAGGGCCATGACTTTCTATTTTAGCAGAAGTCTGCCAATTGAGATGTCAGACGGCCTTCCTCAGTATTTTCACTAAAGTTTGTAGTTCACTTTAGTCTCAAATGGAATTGGAATTTAAAGCTTCTTATAAATTCATACCAGGTACAGAACACTGCTAATTTTTACAGGCACCCCCATCCTCTGTAGGTGTGCCCACCACACCGTTTGAGAAACTTGCCTTTGCAAGCATTTTTCCAAAGCACCCAACTGAATTTCTTAGGACAGCAATTGTCTTCCTTATTAAATAGCATCATTGCTAGGACAGAGAGAAGTGGCATGAATAAGTGTAAATGCAAATGCAGTCGATGCTCAATAAGCACAGAACCTGTTGCAAACGGGTGTGCATGTGTGTGTAACTGAGAGGTCAGGCACAAGCACTCGGTAGGCAGTGGGCACCAAGCACCAAGCACTGCCTTCTATAGGAGGAAGGGCATGGCCATTAAGCCAGCAGCCAGTGGAGTGGAGTGTCCCGCCTTCTGACCATGCTGTTCCAGGGTGTGAACTGGATGTGGGGAGGGAGAATAGTGCAAGGCTTTTACATCTTTTCAAAGAAGTTAGTGGAATTGCATTTCCCGGTACTTAAAGCAAGAGCATGCCTCGCTCCCTTCAGAAGTAATGTACTTGTCAGTTTCTTCCTTAACAGGGATAAAAGGCCAATTTGAATGCGTTCGCCCATGATCTAGGAGGTACATATTGAATCTTCCCAGGAGGTCTCAGTACCCTGCCACAGTCATGGGCATGCTCTGCTTGTAATAGCAGTGGGTGTGAGTTTTATGGATGGAAATTAATACAGCTGTTGAGGAAATGTCAAGCTGATTAGAGCATAATCATCATGAAAAGATAGTCAAAATGTAGTGGAATGAGCCAAGAGGGAATTAGGCGAGAAGAGAAACAAGGGTAGCCTCAACAAAAGAATTGCCCCATTTCCCAAAATAAACATGTCATCTCTGTAACGATGAAATTCCAAGGCTTTTATCTTCTCCAATGTGAATTATTTGTACCTGTCTTCCAAGATCTCTCCAGCAGGATATGGACTTCCTCTGTAATTCATCCTTGCTTCTTCTCATGAAAGGAAAGAGTAAGTGGCTTTTAGTCTCCATTTTAGCACATCAGACATTTCTGCCGTGCCTCACCTGCTCCCTGATAGGTGCTATGCCCACCCTTACCTGAAGGGATCATCCATTTTCCCACTGTCCTTAGTACTAATGTCACCTGAGACTATTGACAAGAAAAGGACCAACACTTGAACACCCAAGCTTCTGACTGAGGCCTCAATTCTGCTTCGATCCTTTGGGAAGTTCTTGTGATTTTCAGTTTGAGCTTGGGCCTATTGTTGCTCTTCACATAAATGCACATTCCAATACCCATGAGCTATACTAGAACCTATGCCTGCTTTAAAATTAGCTGGATGTGAGGAGAGAGGAGAGGAGAGGGCAAGGATGCTCATAGTTGATTTTGTAACGCCTTCAGCTACCGTTTTGCTCTCTGAGCTTCAAAGGTGCTTGAAGCTGTCTTCTGAGATTTGTGAGGTCCCTTTCATTGTTTCCCTACTGGTCCACTCTCTACTGAGTTCCCTTCACTAAAGGATGCATCTGATTTCTCCCTCCCCCTTCCTCTCCCTCTGTATCTCTCCTGATCCACTGGAGACACTCCTACTTGCGTGCGTTATATCCACAAACTGGAAATTTAGGCCATCCATATACAGAAGCTCTCTCTTGGCTCTGGAAACAAAGTCATCTCTCAGCCCTTCCTGAATCCTCTTTTTCCTTTCTTGGACAGGAGTAGGGCTTCAGTCCTCAGGCCTCCAAAGTG
This sequence comes from Macrotus californicus, assembly GCA_007922815.1. Classification (NCBI taxonomy): domain Eukaryota; kingdom Metazoa; phylum Chordata; class Mammalia; order Chiroptera; family Phyllostomidae; genus Macrotus; species Macrotus californicus. The sequence goes on from VMDR010017340.1 coordinate 19,095, forward strand.
TTCTCAGGTAAGAGTGAGACACCAGTCCCCGGATCCGCCAACAGCAGGAGACACTGTTCAAATTCTATCCGTTCTTTCCCGCATGGTCCCCCAACTAAGACAGGAGTAGAATGGGGCCCCTTCCAACCTCACCTGTAAAGGCAATGAGGACCCATAGCTCTGTACCAGTCCTCTTCAAAGAAACTTCTTCAACAATCTCCTTTGCAAAGTCCTCTCTCTGATGCCTTTTTATAGCTTTGACATGGCTGACGGGTCCAGGAGTCCTGGAACAGGATCTTGGACTTGTTTCCTTTAAAATCACTTACTAAGATTTGGCTGGCTCATTTTGGGCTTTCATATCTATTGCAATTTCTTGTCTGGACTGAACTTCAATCTTAACATAGTTACACATGCAAAATTCTATCATCCAGAGACAGTCACTGAAAATATTTGTGCATTGTAAAGCATAGTTCTCTTAACAAAAATGAGATTATTTTGTAATCTGAACTTTTTCAATTAGCAGTATCTTCTGAGCATCTTTCCATGTCAATAAATTTTGACATCGACATTTTTAACAGTTAAAACCTATTGCATTATATGAGAGCTACCATTATTTAATCGATTCTTTCTTGACATAGATTGAGGCTGTTTCTTATTTCTATTATGATAAATGATCGTGTAGAAGACATCTTTATACACTTCAGTCCATTCAATTACTTAACTAATATTTATTGAACACTTATTATAAAAGAGTACTATGATATCTTGGGATAAATTGCTAGAGTAGCAGAGTTAAAACATATGCATACATTAAAGCATTTGATAGATATTTTCAAATTGCCCTACAGCTGTGTGCATCTATGTATATGTGTTTATGTGAGTATGAGAGAGGGTATGTAATTGCTACAGAAGAAGAATGTTTCTCTTTGGAAACTTCTTTACTATTTGGGGGAGTTAATGTAATAATGTCATTAACACAAATTATCAATATAGTTTAGCCCCAACAAATTTTTGGATCTGCCTTCTTTCACTCTAAACTTCCATTAGACTTCCATTAAAATGACAAAAATAAGAGTCTCCTTATACACTTTGCCCACTTTTCCTAATATTTACATCTTACCACAGCTCAATT
>VMDR010017341.1:0-20207 GCA_007922815.1 Macrotus californicus
TTGAGAGGGGGGGTGATTAATAAAGCAACTCTTAGGTTTTATTGGTTGTTATATAAGAATATGTATTTATTATAGAATATAAAAAATATAGATGGACAGTTTTAATGGTACTGAGTTGGTGTAAATTGAAACTACTCGGTTTCTCATTTTAAGAAGAAGTATTTGTTACCAAGTGAATCACAGTTGTCTGCTTCATAATCTGATTGAGAGAATTTTAGTATCTTTTTAAGCCTTTGAATTTATAGTCTGTTAAATCAAGGATGTTCTTATTCTTTTAGATAAGGATTATTTAAATTAGATGAACCTTGGTTCTCTTTCTTAGGCAGCTGACATAAATCCACTAATAAGATTTTAGAATAGGGAAAAGTTAACACTAAGGAACTAACTCAAGGCGTCTAAAAAGCCTAATTCTACTGTATAAATTTGGAATCCTATTAGATTCTTAACCTAGCGGAAAATACCATTTCAGGGTTTGAAAAAGGACTAGATACTCATGAAAAGTTCAGTGCCTCCTCTGTTAGACGAGTAGTTAGTAAGACTTCCACTTAGTCAGCAAGCGCGTAAAGCAAATGCTGGTGTGCATCCTCAGCAGATGAGATTTGGAATTGCAAGCAAAAGCTGTTCTTTTGCATTCCTGTGTCCAATTGTCACCCTATAGAACTTGCTGACTGATGCTAGTCTGGGGTTTAGTGCATGTTAACTGCTTGTTACACGGTAGGCGATTGGCTGATGCTGTGTTTTCCCTCCCAGGCAACGGTTCCCCCAGGCAAGCAACCCTCTTCACTGGCTTCTCCAGATCCTTCCCCGTCAAAGGGCCCTGAACCGGGCTTCCAGTCACCTCCAGCGAGTAGTAGTTCGGTAACTATTAGCACAGCACCCTTTCAAGCCATGCAGACGGTGAGTATGAAATGCGAACGACAATTGCGGTTCATTGTTGCAAAGCCGCTGTTTCTCTCACATCTGTTACTGGGTCCTATGTGAATACGTTTTCCATTTCATTACTCTCACTCGGGCTGCAAGAATTTACATTTATCCAGTGGAAATGTTGTCTGTGGTATGAAAGCCAATGTGTCAAGAATTTTGAATGCGTATTTTATCAGGATTTTCCCCTTTGCAAAAATTAGTAGCAGGCAAAGCTGAGGACTCCTATTAAACAGATGAACTGTGTGGTGAGAAACATAATTTTGTATGAACATCTTAGTAACACTAACCATTTCTTTTTCTTTTAAAGCTTTTATTTATTTATTTTTAGAGAGAGGGAGGGAGAGAAGCATCAATGTGTGGTTACATCTCGAGCGCCCCCTACTGGGGACCTGGCCTGCAACCCAGGCATGTGCCCTGTCTGGGAATCAAACTGGCGACCCTTTGGTTCACAGGCCAGCACTCAATCCACTGAGTCACACCAGCCAGGGCAGTAATACTAACCATTTCTAATGTTACACTAGTGATGTTCCATGGCATCAGTATCTGGACCTAGAGAACACATACCCGGGGTTCTATCGTAGTTGGAATTTTCATTTGATTCCATCTTGACCTCATGCAGGTCTTTAGAGAATTGTTCAGATTTGTGTGCTATTTTGGATTAAATTACAAATTGTAGTTTAAAATTTTTATGGTAATATTACAACTAGGATTGTATGTTTATTCTAAACACAAAATAGTATATAAAGTAGTTCTTTAGAAAAAACCAAAAAGTCTTAGCCAATAAATACCTTTCCTGATGGTGCTTAAATGTCCCACTCCTGGTGCTTCTGAGTTACCGGGGAGTGGCACTGGGATGCAGGGTCACGGGCTTTGGTCTGAATTCAGATGTCTGCATTCACTAATCTTACTACTTCCTGCTTGCCCACGTAGAACAGCTTAGTTTACTTGCTTTCCCTGTCAGTCCGTCCTGCACAGTATTGCCACATTGGTTTTACTAACTTTTTCCTATTTCCAATTAAAAGCAAATAGTGGTCCATTACAGAATGAAACTGAAAGTCCCTGGCCTGACACTCAATAACTTCTGAAGTCTGGTGTAACCTGTCAGACTAGTCCCCCTGTGCTTGCCTTGTGCATTCTTGTCACATTGCTTTTTTTGCTCATACCGATCTGTTCTCTCCACGTGTTTGAAGTCTATCCAGTACAAATTGGTGTGCGTTCGTTCGTTCATTCATTTATTCATTAAAAAAAAAAAGGGTAGTTATGCAGCCAGGCACTGTTCTTAAGTTATCGGGGTTATAACAGTGAGAAAGAGACAAGTCTTTGTGCTAAAAAATTTTACATTTTTTTAATGGACATGGGGGCTGCAGAGAAAAGTGCATTTATAGCACATCAAGTGCTGTGTGTTATGAAGAAAAACGGAGCAGGATAGGGAGGCTGGAGAGTGATGGAAGTGCTACTTCATAGACAATGGTCAGAGTCGGGATAGGTCATTGCCCGTCACGTGAAAGATACTCAGTCAATTGCAGATCTTTTTCATTCATCTTTAGTTTTGAAAGAGTACCCTTTTCTCCTATATAGCTTTAATTCTCAGTGAACATTGTTATGATAGCATAGTAGCAGGAAGATTAACTTTTGTACTCGGATTTTATTCTATCAGAAATCAAATAGAAGTTTTTTTTTTACTATGGTAAAATATTCATAACAAAATTTACTTACTATTTTAACCACTTTTAAGTATGTAATTCAGTGGCATTAAGTACACCCACAGTGTTGTACCACTATTTCCAGAATATTTTCATCACCCAAACAGAAACTCGGTCCCTTAAACAACAATTTCTTTCTCTTCCCCCTCCAAGCCCCTGGAAACCCTCTGATCTATGTTCTGTCTCTGTGAACTTGTCTATTCTAGGCACCTCATGCAAGTAGAATCGCAACATTTGTCCTTTTGTATCTGGCTTATTTCACTTAATATAGCATTTTCAAGATTCATCCATGGTGTAGCATGGATCAGAATTTCTTTTTATGGCTAAACAATATTCCGTTGTGTGTATAGACCATGTTTTGTTTGTCCATTCAAGTGTCGATGGACACTTGGGTTGCTCCCACCTTTTGGCTATTGTGAATAGTGCTGCTGTGAACATTGGTGTCCAGGTATGTACTTGAATCTCAGCTCTCCATTCTTTTGGGTATATACCTAGAAGTGGAATTTCTGGATAATGTGATAGGTAATGCTAGGTTTAGCTTTTTGAGGAACCACCACACTGTTTTCTGCAGTGGCCGCACCATTTTATATCCCTATCAGCAACATAGGAGAATTCCAATTTGACCAAACCTTGCTAATGCTTATTTTTTTTAAACCATCCCAATGGGTATGATGAGGTAGTATCTCAGTGTAGTTTTGATTTCTATTTCCCTAATGATGTTGAGCATCTTTTTATGTGCTTATTGGCCATCTATTTCTTTGGAGAAACATTTATTCGAGTCCTTTGCCCATCAAATACAAGTTACTGAATGTTGCAGAATTTTGCTGGATGTCACCTTCGATCATTTTCTATGAAACTTCACAAATGACTCAGCATACCCTTGTCTTTTAAGGTATTTAACGTTAATGCACCTCTGCCTCCAAGAAAAGAACAAGAAATAAAAGAACCCCCCTATGCACCTGGCTACAATCAGAGTTTTACTACAGCAAGTACACAAACACCGCTCCAGTGCCAGCTGCCCACGATACACGTAGAACAAGCTGTTCTTTCTCAGGAAACTGGTAAGATCTTTATATGTGGTGATTTGAAGATGTAGATGACACCAGTTGAATGGAAAGCAACTCTGTAGTGACACGTCAGTGGTTCTTTCCTGAGTAGTAAGCGTTACCTCTCTACATGTTCAACTGTTGACACATAATGCCTGGTCCTCTCTTTAATTAAGTTCACCATTTTAACTTTTGTGGGGGTGAAACCTAGATGGTTGACTTAAGGGCTCATGTTTCTAAACGTGAACGCTTTGATGCCACAGACAGGGATAAAGTTGGATAAAGCATTGTCCAGCTGCTTTGATGAAGTTTTGAAACCATGCTGTTAGCTTGTGTAGCATGGACAGTTGGCTCTTTGGCCTGTTTTGCCCTTTACAGTAAAAGCATTGATTATTGTGACAATATAAATTAGTATGCTTATTCCACTGTTTGCTTAGAGATGAGAGAGTACTTTTCTCTTTCATGCTATTCTAAATCATGAATAAGCCCTGGCTGATGTGCCCTAGCTGGTGTGGCTCTGGACTGAGCACTGCCCTGTGAACCAAAGGGTTGCCAGTTCGATTCCCGGCCAGGGCACACACGTAGGTTGCGAGCTAGGTCCCCAGCTGGGGGCATGCCAAAAGCAACTGATTGATGTTTCTCTCACTTATTGATGTTTCTCTCACTTATTAATGTTTCTTTCCCTCTCTTGCTCTCTGCCTTCCCCTCTGAAAATAAATAAATAAATAAAATCTTTAAAAAAGAAATTAATTTCTTAAAAAAAGCAACTTTGTAGTTATTTCCTAATTTAAGCAGCACTTGTAGATTTTTAATGCTGGTATTTCAGACTCCCATTGAGTCTTCTAAAACTTAAGTTTGAGCAAATGAATTGTGCATTCTGGGTACTTGATTAATCACCAGAGGTAGTACATATAAATGCCTGGACTGAGTCACAGACAACCTCATTCTGTTCTCACCTGTACTGTGAAAACACAGGGCAGGTAATTTACATAAAGGATATTTTTGTTGTATGCCTTCCATTTATAGTAGTAATGAAAATCCATTTTCTTTACTCTTTGACCTGGAATATTTATTTAGCCTTTTTTCCTTTAATTGTGGATGGATGGAGATATATATGTATAAAAACATAAAATTTGTCATTGTCACCATTTTTTAAGTACCCAGTCTGTGGCACTGAGCACATTCAGATTGTTGTGTGGCCATCACCATCACTCATTCTGAGGACTTTTTCATCTTCTCCAGCTGAAACTCTGCACCCATTTACCAGTAACCCCCCCACCCCTTCCCTCCAAACTCTGCAACCACCATGCCACTCTGTCTCTGTGAATCCAACTACTCTGGCTGCTTCTCTACATACGTGCCAGCACAACGCTTGTCCTACTGTGGCTGGCCTCTTTCACTCAGCACAATGTCTTTGAGGTTCCTCTACGTTGTAGCGTGTGCCAGAATTTCTTTTTTAAGGGACTGAATAATGTTCTATTTAAATAGACAAGGTGGGGGCAAAAGTAAGTGTACAGTTGTGGGTCTGTGAAACAGAATTTATTCTTGTTATTAGCTATTGATTATTGTCTTATTTTCCACACAAACAACTGTGAATGTACTTTTGCTCTACCGCTCTCTATTCATACATATATAGCACCAGTTTAAGGGAGAAAATTATATTAAAGTTTTTGATATAAAGTGACTTAAGTATAAAGAATATTGAGTCTTTATTGCAATTTAACCCTTGGACTTTAAAACTGTTTCCTTAAGCAGCAAATTATCCTGATGGAACTATTCAAGTAAGCAATGGTAGCCTTGCCTTTTACCCAGCACAGACGAATTTATTTCCCAGACCTTCTCAACCATTTGGCAATGCCCGAGGATCTGTTAGAGGATGTGCTCGTGGTGGGAGGTTACTAACCAGTACGTATCGGTCCCCTGGTGGTTATAAAGGTATGGTCTGAATAAAATTTATACTGAATTATTTTGTATATTTACTTGCTGAAACTATTTTTACTTTACCTGTTTCTTTTTGTAGTTGTCATTTATAATGTAGTAAAGGAGTCCCTATTTCTGCAAAATACAGTAGTATTTCTAATATACCTACTCTCTATAGCAGAGGAAATTTTTATATGAAAAGCAGATTCATCTTGTTACTTACCAAAGTGAAAGGTTGAGCATCTTCTGTTTTTTGTTTTTTTTTTCAGGAATGAATTTTGGTTTACATATTTGAATAATTTGTTCTTTTGTTAATGGACCTGATTGCTCTAAATGTGTCATAGACAATGCCTATTTTCTAGTTATTTGTCTATCAGCGTATGCCACAGATAAAAACATAAACTTGGAGACCATAGTAGTGATATTCTATTTAGTTTTAAATATGGTTCCAAGTATTCCAGTCATTGCTTGGTGTTAGCAAAGTACTCTGCACAAAAGCCCCACCCTTACCCCACTTACCCTACCATCATTTCTTACCCTACCTGCACTCCGGCAGTAGTAAATTTCTACAGTCGGCTTCTTTGAAGTCAGCCATATCTTATAAATAGGTGTCTTATTGTTAATAGAATTAATGTTAATGTTAATAGAAGCAATGTTAATAGAGTTCGCTTAAAGAAGGCATAAATCTAATGTTGGCATATAGGATCAATTTAACTTTTAAAATGGTACACAATTAGACTATTTAAATGTTTAGGATAATTTTGTTCATACTTTTATGTAAGTTGTTTATTTATTAGGTTTTGATGCTTATAGAGGACCTCCTTCAGTCTCCAATGAAAATTATAGCCAGCTCCAATTCCAAGCGAGAGAGTATCCTGGAACGCCGTATTCCCAAAGGGTAAGAGCGGCTGCCGCCGGCGAAGAGTAGTAGTGCAGTTGTTGGTGTTAGGCTGGTGTTTTGTGTCAGACATGCTGGGTTTTACTTGGAAGAACTGTGGAGAGTTGAGCTGGAAGCTTTTCTGGTAACCCATGGAGGATAAATGGCAACCTAGAAGGTCTTAAGGACTTTATTAAACAGGTTATTTGTGTTAACTTATTTACTCCCCCACCCTGTAAGAGAAACTGGGGTTCAGGAACAAGTCAAATCACTTGTCTGAGGTCACTCAGCAAGTAAACAGTGGGACTGAGATTAGAATGCAAGTCTCTTAACTCCAAAACCCATGATTTTAACTTTACTGTATTGCCTTAAAGTTAACTTTTCTAGATATCAAGTATAGCACAATCCTTTTTGTATAAATTTATTTATTTTTTTGTTTATTCTGAGTTGAATAGCTCAGCAGATTTTCTTTACTACAAATGATAAAACTTTGATAGCAGGATGTTAGATTTAGATACTCCACTTTAATAAGCCCTGTGAGCTCCCTGTCTTTGGTCATATACGAAAATAGAGACTACTTGAACACTTTCAGCTTTATAAGCCTGTAAGTATGGTGTCACACTGCGTTCTGTTGAGAATATATGAAGTGCCTGTACTGGAAGAGCTTACAGTTACGTGGGGAAGATGGATACCTGTGCAAAGGCAGTGTTGAAAGGAGCTGAAGAACATACCAATTCACCTAATGTCTTGAATTTGACCCGATTTCACCACTTCCCCTGTTCTGTGACCACAGGCATGTTACTCAGACTTTCTGAGCTCTAGTTCATCTAGTTCATCTGTTTGAATTACTCATTCTACCCTATTGTGAGAATTACTGTCAGAGATCTTCTGAAGGTTGAATAAACTAATACCCACCACAATGCTAGGTGTGTATCGAACGTGCAAACATTAGCTGTTATTACATGATTCTCAGGTACTCTGTGTGAAGGGGAGTGCAATGATTAACATAGACTTCAGTAATGAACCTATCTGTTCTTAACACCAGTATGCTACTATTTTTGCCCATTGCTTTACGTTTCTGCACAAGGAAACAAAAGATATTAGTGACAGTGGTTGCTGTTGGAAAAAGGACTAGGAGTCTGGGTGGGAGACTCAATTACTATATTCATTGTATACCTTCTTGTATTGTTTCAGTTTTTTATTACATGTATTAATCAGCACTACTAAGTATTCTTTTCCTGGTTTGTATGGAGGCGGACTTTTAACAAACTCTGGAGGCAGTTTGAAATGTTGCCTCTTCAACACGTTTTCCTGAAGCTGATCGATTACATTTCCAGGGATGAATACAGTTATGCAATGTAATTCTTATCAGTTCTCCTGTTGGGACAAAACAAAGCCCTAACCTACTTTGTAAGTGTCTTCACAGTTTGGTTTATAAGCAGAGCAAGATTGAAGTGGTCTGTGTTCTTGCTTTATTATCTCCCTTTATACTGAGATGAGGAAGAGAGGACCATGCCCCGTTTTTTCATTTCCCCGGTTACCTAGCATTGTTCCTTTTAAATGGTGTTCTCTAGATGCTGTATACTTTTTGCAAGTGTTAACCTACCTAATTGGTCAGGTTACTGCAACTGTTGCTAAGCAAGTATTGCTACTGTTGCCTTATTTGTTTTTCTTGGTGTTTGGCAACATCTGAGCCTTTTTGGTTGTTGGAGAAGGCCAGATAAAGGGCTAAAAGGATTTATAATCTTACAGAATTACCAGCCAATAATCCTGGGTAATAACCAGTTACTGTCTTGCATTTATGGTGCCAAGGAAAATATGTGTTTATTTTAGGATAATTTCCAGCAGTGTTATAAGAGAGGAGGGACATCTGGTGGTCCTCGGGCAAATTCAAGAGGTAAGGATAATTAACTGAATAGTTTATTTTCCCCAAACTACCATCTTCTGTCAAGTTCTCCCTAAATACATTGTTTTTAGCATTTATCTTGTTGAGGTTGTGTTTGCTTAATTTGTAGTACTGAAGACCTGAGGGAGATATTAGACTACTTAGAAAGGCTGTGGAAATCCGTTTTCAATTAATTAAAACTGTGTGTGTGTTTCAATTTTCTTGACACCAGAGCATAGTTAACCTTAGATATACATGGTGGTACAAAAAGTAGGTTTACAGTTGTATGTGAAATACAGAATTTATTCTTATATTATTGTATTATGTGCCCCACCCTATATATTCATAATCCTGACTTCACATCTTTCTGTGGGATGTTTCCGGCTGACGTTTTTTGTAATAATGGGCACATGCAAATACTCTGTCACTCATTGATAGATGGGAATAAGCAACAATTAAGACATGCAATTAAGACTTGAAACAAAAGCAGGAAACTTGTAATACATTTTAATATGTGAGGGCACTACTTAAAGATGCAGTGTAACTGAGAAAAGCAAGGATTATTGAAGATTAAGTTTGTCACAGAAGAGCAGTCTTTCTTTTTTAAGAAAGTAGCCAGTATTTGCGTTGGCTTTGCCTTCTACGCGGTGCTTTTGTACAGTGCTTAAAACATGTCATGGTATCTTTTTAACTTGGAAATGAAGAACAAGCATTCATCATGGGGCTTTGTACCAAACCAAAATGTCCTTGAAGGGCTAGTAGTTCTAAAAATTGGTTCTTTTATGTAATCTCAGTTTTCTTGAGTTTTTCTACATTAGAAACTTTGAGTAGGTTTATCAGCGAGGAATTAGAACAGTGAGAATTATAAGAGAAAGATGAAGTAAAAAGAATGTTCCAACCTGGGTTTTAGATTTTGCTAACCTTAACTAGTGGTAAGTTATCCAACCTTTTGGGGGCCTTATTTTTTTAATCTTAAAAAAAAATGTGGCTACTATTCGAGACCACCTAGGTCCTCTTCTGGCTTTAGAATAGGAGTATAAAAGCCTAATGCCAGAAATATCTTTGAAAGCACACTGTAGCAATAGTTTATTGCTTTTGTTTTGGAATGTACTTTACGATGTATCTGTGTCTGTGTTTCAGTAGCCGACTAATGTTAAATATTGTGTTCAAAGCTAACTGCTTCATTATGAGAAACTCACTGTTGCTAATAAAACAGCAGGGTGGAGTGCTTCTTCTCAGGTGAACAGCCCAGAAAGAGACAACGAAACCTTTAACAGTGGTGACTCTGGACAAGGTGACTCCCGTACCGTGACCCCTGTGGATGTGCCAGCGACAAATCCAGCAGCCGCCATACTGCCAGTTCATGTCTATCCCCTGCCTCAGCAGATGCGAGTGGCCTTCTCAGCAGCTAGAACCTCTAATCTTGCCCCTGGAACTTTAGACCAACCTATTGTGTTTGATCTTCTTCTGAACAACCTGGGAGAAACTTTTGATCTTCAGCTTGGTAGATTTAATTGCCCAGTGAATGGCACTTACGTTTTCATTTTTCACATGCTAAAGCTGGCAGTGAATGTGCCACTGTATGTCAACCTCATGAAGAACGAAGAGGTCCTGGTATCTGCCTACGCCAATGACGGTGCTCCAGACCACGAAACTGCAAGCAATCACGCGATTCTTCAGCTCTTCCAGGGAGACCAGATATGGCTCCGTTTGCACAGGGGGGCCATTTATGGGAGTAGTTGGAAATACTCTACATTTTCAGGCTACCTTCTTTATCAAGATTGAAAGTCAGTGCAGAATTGACAACAAAAAAATGGTGTTCTAATTAGTGGGATGAAAGGACAAGTAGTCCTTGACCTTGTTCCTAATTGATGTAGGGCAATGTTTTCATTCCTAGAGGAAGGAGGAGGTCCTTATTTTTGTTTTCCTCCCCAAGGTGACAAATTTCAAGCCAAATGACCATTAGCACTAATCTGGCACTTTATAAATTGTGACTAGGTAGTCAAGCTGTTAATGTGAATTGTTTGCACTTAACCCTTAACTGTATCACTGCTCAGCTTACTCACCTGACTGCCTGGAGTCCAGCCAAGTTATGATGCCTTGTTGTGCCTCAATAAAAACGTTACATGCACTGTCAGTGTTCTTATTTGATTAAACATTTAGTTGAGAGAGGAGATACTTAATTTTCAGTATTTATCGCTGATAACTCTTGAATAAGGGTATTTATGGGTTCCTACTATTAGGTGAAAATAAGAAGCTTTTTATATATAACAGTTCCTTTCAGAGTTACTTTCCTCTGATATACATGTCATTCATCAAGAGATTTCATGTTTTCCATCGGCCAAATCACATCTTTTCCTTGAAGCTATTTTGCACTTGGATCTGTAGTGTCCTTTAGTTGGTGGTCTTCAGGTACCTGGTGTATGCATAATGATACGAGATACAATAGGAGACGCGCAGATTATACTCACTGGCTCACCATGAGCAAGGTCCTCTACTTGCTGTTAGTCTCAACGTATTCCTAATCACTAATGATTAGGCCAATAGCTTTATACTTATTTTTCAGCTTTTGGGCAAGTGTTGACAGCTGATAAGTACAGCTCACTTGCCATCGGTACAAGGTGTTGAATGCCAGGTTTTAAAATACTGTTACCCATTATCAATAGTAAGAGGCCCGAGGCTCACTAATTCTGTTTCTCAAGCATTATTCCTTAGTTCATTTTATTTCAAGAGCCTCCGCATACCTTGAAATAAATTAAATGAGTAATTTAGTCTTTCCAATATATGGGTTAATTGAGTTGCCCCTGGTTCTGGGGCTACAAAGATGAACGACACTTAGATGTTCAGACACATCAGTTTTACCTACTGAGAGCAAATCTGTTTTTGAGTGATGTCTGCTTTCTGTCACACCCCTGTTTTTTGTTATTCCTGTTCTGTATCTCATTGTGTACTCTTCAGTAGCTAGACCTCCTTGGACCAGTTCACTAATTTTTCTCATCTTTTTCTCTAGTCTCTAGTTTTCACTTTCTAGGAGACTTCCTGGATTTTATCTTCCTACCTCCTTACAGTTTTAAATTTTTGCTATGTTTAACATTTATAAGTACACTTCTATTATCTGAACGTTCCTTACATATGTGTATTCTGTTCTTGTTTTATGCTTGCATTTTCTAATTTTAAGGATAAAGTTTAAAAAAAAAATTCTTCCCCCTATACTCTATTTCCTACACTGTTTTGTTTTAGTCTCTTATCTGTATTGTTATATTTGTTTAGTGTCTTGTGATAACTGGTTGACTTTGTATTTAGGGACGGGGCACCAAAAGATGATTGAAAGCTTTGAATATGGAGGTGGGACTTGTTGACGTGGGGAGAACACCAGTGTGAAGTATGGACGATTTTTCTAAAGTAGGACACAAACCCAGAAGCCATGAGAGATGGACAAATTTGACTCGTATAATTTATTCCCGTAAAGCTTCTGTTTAGGGAAACTAATGTCAAAAGACAAATGCTCACCTGTAATGACTGGGAATCAATAAGAAAAAGATGGTCCAAAAAGGGCAACAGATGTGAAGAGACAGTTCATACAAAAAAAAAAATAAGTATGTGTAAAGTTTTAAAGTACATATTTTGGCAAGCATGTGGAGGAATGGGAATTTATACTGAAGGTGGGAATAAATGGGGTACATTTTTGGAGAGTAAATTAGCAGTAACTATCAAGGTAAAGTACATGCTTTTTGACCCAGGAATTGTTCTGCTAGGAATTTACAAATAGTTTTGGAATTATGACGGGGTACATGTACACACACATTTTATAGCATCAACCGTATATATAGTAAACAACCTAGATGTCTGTCAACAGGGATCGGTTAAGTAAGTGAAAACAGAAGATAAAGAAGAGGATGTGCAACATTTGTGTAAAAAACTTAAAAGCATATGTCTGTGATTACTTGAATCATTTTTTTTTCTGGTAGTATGTTTGGGAAATTCAAGAGTGCAGGCCTTAAGGAAAGGGAGTTGTAGAAGAAGGAAGACTTGTCTTTCATTCTGAATCTTACTGTAGAACTTGAAATGTACATATCACTTATGTTAGAGAATCTCTAAGTAAAAGGTAAATGGAAGATGCCTATGGTATTTACTGTGCCTTGTCTTTCCTTGGATAGCGCTTGAGGGTTTGTTTAAGTATGGGATAATATGTGGGAGAGAGTTACTATAAAAAACCTAAATACCTTTCATCTTTTACTAATATTTGCATTTCACCTCATAATTTATAGAGTACTTTTATCTATGTTATCTTATTTGATCCTCACAATGGTCCTTGTGAGGATCACACTGTTTTAAGGGATAAGAAAATTGAGACTTGGAGATTGACCTTCTAAGGCCTGTAGTAGAAGGGCCAGAGCCAGACTTGGCTTTCTCAAATCCAAATACAGCATAACATTTTCTAAGGTATTTTTTTCCTTTTCTTTAGTTCTCAGGTGATATTGTCTTCACCATGTTCCCCATTGCTGTCTTGCACACACACATTTTTGATGCACTACTGAGCTTTGCTGTGACAAACTAAACACTTGGTGAACTGGACAAAGGGGGCTCAGTTGCATCTGTCATAGTTTCTCATTGGTCCTGAAGTCGAGGCAGGATGACACCCTTTCTAATGGGAAATGTGGAAAGTCTGAGGAAATGAAGAAACAACACTCTGAAGGGCAAACACTGATTTGAAAGTAGATATTTCTTTAGTTCTAGTTAACACTACTGTTTTTAGCTTCTCCCCCGCCCACAAGCACTACCATTTTGTCGTTTGGTGAAAGCAGTTTCTGGCTTCTGTTCAGAAACTTTCTAATCTCTTATTTTTACTTTAGCTTACATATTACTGATTTTTAAAAAAAGTTCCTCTTTAACTGAGCAGTCTGTCATACTCTTGCAGTAAATTTTACTTGGAGCTTTTGGTTATATGTGTTGTAAAGGAGATTACTATTGACTTTATTAACAAAATACTAAAGATCTTACATTTATAAGATATATGTACATACTCTTTTTAAAAAAAGTCCTCACCCGGGGACATATTTATTGATTTTTAGAGAGAGGAAAGAGATACCAGTTGGTTTCCTCCTGTACACTCCCCGACTGGGCCTGAACTTACAACCTTGGCACATGCCCTGACCAGGGATCGAGCCCTCAACCTTTTGGTGTATGGGACGATGCTCCAACCAACTGAACCACTTGGCCAGGGCATATGTATATACTCTTGTATATATTTTAGGTGCTGTGATGTACAGCTCTGCCAATATAGATGCTTTTTGAGTACAGGTATCTAATCACAAACTGCAATATTTGCTTACAGATTAGTTAACATGATTTAATGGACATGTTAAACTTACAGGTAGAGATTTTGTGCATTGGGTTTTGCTCTCATTTTCTGTTTACCCCGTGGGCTAGATTGAAGCCTGCTAACATGGACCAGCAGAGGAGCTGCTGCCAGCAGATGGGGAGGACAGCTGTGATGTTCTGTTTAGATGACTAAGATGTTCAATCTCAAAAAAGGCTACAGTGGCAGGGCTTGGAGTAAAAAATTTCTGTAATTTGAGCTGTAATCATGCCAGTTATTCTCACTCTGCTATTTCTAGGGTAATGACATCCACTTCTATGGTGTTACCTAACCTATATACGCAGATGAGACTCAGTTTTCAAACTCTACCTCTATTCCTTCTCCCCCACCATAGCTTCCTATGTGACTACCAGATGTGGATTTCCAGTTGTTACTGGAAACTTCCAGCTGTATGACCCATAAGTGCAGTACTTCCAGTTCAGTATGTCCACAGGCAAATTCATCTTTCCTCTAAAATCTAATACTCCTTCCATTTTCTCGGGTTAATAACTTCCATTGGCCATCAAAGCTTGAAACTTTAGTATCATCCTTGACTTCCCTTTGTTACTTTGTATATCTAATCAGTCACAAATTCTTGTTTATTCAGCCTGTGAAATGTCTCATGTCTGTCTTCCTACTGTGGATGTTACGTTTTAAACCCCTTATTTTTCTCACATGCTTTCATTTATGCATCCAGCCAGTTCTTACTGATCGCTTATTATGTGCCAGGCATAGTGTGAGAATATGTCTCACCATGTCCCATTCATCAAAGGCTGAATAAGGTCTCTCCTGTCTCTTTTTAAATAGAATACAAGGATAATAGTTAATATTGTATCATGAACAATGTGTTTATCTCATTTGGTCTTCACACCAGCTCTTGGAAGTAGGTGAGGAAACAGGCACAGAGAGGTGAGGTACATGCAAACCATGGCAATACAAGACAATATGCTGGCTCAAATTCTACCTTAAACAAGATGAGGATATCATAAATGGAGACACCCTTTCATATTAAAGAAACAAGGGGACTGGACCAAATATAAATTAAATTATAGTTTAGGGAAAGCAACTTTAAAATACTTGCAAAGAAATCTGAGAGCAGAATCATACAAACTTACAGGTTCTTTTCCTGTTGTCTTGGACACTGCTAGTTTTACTGTTTTTTAGTAACTGGTCTTCACTGAATTCAAAGTGAAGTTTTCATGGGAGCATCAAGATGACAGCTGAAATGTTTCTTGCATTTGGTATCTAGGGGATCAGTGTTGATTTTTGCTTGACAATTTCAGTGAGAGAAATGAGGGCAGAAACCTGGGGATACCTTATTGAAACATGAATAGGAAATAGGGAAGTAGGGACAATGAATGAAGACTATTCTTTGGAATGAAAAGTGAAAAAGAATGAACAATAATCACAAAGCATTACCTAAAGATTTTTTTAAATGGAAAAGTGTTTTTACACCGAGGTTGAATCAGTGGAGGAAAAGTTTTACAAATTGTCAAAAGTGAGCATGTAATAATCCCCAAAATGTAATGAAAAATGTAGGAGGAGAGGTATTTATGGAGCAAGGTCCCAGAGGAGATGGGAGAAGACTGTTCTGATTGGAGGCGAGGAGATCAAACTGTGTTGAGCCTGGTGGCTTTGCTCATCTTTGCAGGGCTCTGTGAGGGTGGGAGGTGGTGCCCATCAGAGACAAGGAACAGGATTGTTGAGCTGAAGAAAACAATGTATTTGTAGTGGTGTGATTTGGTGCAGTGGGTCAAGGGTAGACTTGAGAAGTGAATTTAGTTTAATAGCCAAGAAGGATATGTACTCAGAAATGAATAGACTGAGGAGAAATGCAAAAGTGATTGAATTGGGAAACAGATTGTGTGTGTGTGTGTGTGTGTGAAAGAGAGAGAGAAGAAGACGAAGAAGACAAGAAAAGAGAAAAGAGAGAAGGAAGAATAGGTGCTAACTTGAACAGAGCACATTGGAAAATTTCAGAGGTCGAGGAGTTTTAGACTAATTATCATGAGGTCAGAGAGTGGGTTGATGAAATAGAGTGGAGATGAAAGGCACCGAGTTTTCAAGTTCCTGGAGTGTTAAGCAGTTTGTATTTTATATTGAAATTGACGGGAAATCATCAAGGAAGAACATGACTCAAGGCAGTGTGGAGAATGGGCTAGAGAGGGGCAAAACGAAGCAACCAGAGAGGTTCACATTTGGGTTGCCAGGCACTCTTGTTCCCAACAGAAGGGCGCTGGCTCACTTGGAGGCTGCAGAGGGGGTGGGTTTTCTGCCATGTATATATATTCTACTCTCTCGATTGAACCCAGTTAATTGAACCAATCTATCTTCTCAGATGTATTTTGCCCACAATATGTAATCAGAACTCTCCTTTTTGGTTAACCTCAGGAAAAACTAGCTCCTTAATATTTTTATGCCATTGAAGTGGGGCCAGATATGACCACAGTGGGCCTTTCACTACTTTTCTGAGAAGCTCTGGACATTTTTCAGAAAACTCCGGCATGTAGTGAGTGTCTCTGATCTATTTCCAGAGTTACTTTGTAAATACATTTGATCAGTTTACATTCGTCTCTTCTATCAGGCTGTAAGTTCCTTCACAGTAACCCGCATCAAATTCATGCCCTTACAATGGGGCACCTAAATATTTCGATACTCTGTTTAAAATATATGTCGAACCAACGTTGAGCGAATGAATGAATGATGTCCCCGGTCGCGGGGAGCCTGTCCCGCTGTGGGCCGGAGGATCTCAGGCTTCCAACAGATTCTGCCCCGGAACGCACTCGGCTGTGATGCGCACACGGTGCTCGGACCAACAAAAACTGCCGGCTCCCCGCACACGGTCAACTTGGAAGCGGCCGGAACGAGACACCGAGCCCGCCTGTCTCCCGGGCGGCCGCGGGGACTGGCAGCTGTCCGTGCGCAGCATGGCGGCCGCTCGCGGGCCGCGCGTCCCGCACCGCAGCACGCCGGCCACCGGGGGGAGCCCGCCCGCGCCTCGGCGGGGGAAGAGGACGCCGTAAAGGAAGCGCCGCTTCCTCTTCTTCTCCCGCCTCCCGCCGGCTGTCGTAAAAGGGTGAATGGAGAGCGAGTCGTCGGGGGTGGACAGGGAGGACAGGGGGCGCGGAGTCAGAGTGGCGCAGCAAGTGGCGGCAGGTGGCGACGGTGGCGGGGGGTGGGGAGTGAGGTAGTGCAGGGGTCGCGGAGGAGGCGGCGGGGCGGCTCTGAAGGGAAACTGAAGCTGCAGTCTGGCCTACTGGTCCGGGGGCCGCGGAGCCCCCACCCGGGGAGATGGACCTCAACCGGATCATCCAAGCGCTGAAGGGCACCATCGACCCAAAGCTACGGATTGCGGCCGAGAGCGAGCTCAACCAGGTGAGGCCCGGGCCTGCGGCGCCCCCCGCCGGCCCCGCGGCTCTGCCCCCGGGGCCCCGGACCTCCACCCCCAGCGCCGTGGGCTGCGACCCCGGTGCCGCTCGGCCTGCCCCGCCCCCGCCCCCGCCCGAGGGTGCAGTGCAGCCGCGCTACCGGGATCTCTTCTGAGCGGCCCGGCACCTGTTGGCTGCCTTCCCCACCGCAGTTTGTGCAGCCCGCTGTGTCCGCAGCCTTGGCTGCTGTTTCCAAGGTGGGAGTTAAGCACGCTGACTTGGGGACGCGGGTGGGGAAATTCACTTAAATTTCAAATCCGAGTTGGCGTTTCTCCAGACCCAGCCCTTTCTAGGTGTTGCTGTGGGAAACCCAGCGCCCGCTGCGGTGGGGTGGGCAGGACTGCTCTGACCCCGACTGGCGGAGTTTTGTGGGAGAGCTGGCGAGTGCTGGGGGGCGAGTGCCCTGGGAAGAGGAGGCGATGCTCTCGGTGGTGGTGCCTTGCAGAAGACACGTGCAAAAGACCCGGTCGGAGGGATTCCAGAGAAACGCCAAAATGTATAAGGCTCGTCTATCCTCCATCCTCTATTCTTAGTAGCCAGTCTCGACCTTGTTTCGTTGTCACCGCCTACATTTCACAATTTTAATGACCCCAAACTCTAGCTTATGTTTTCCTCTTAAACCTGTAAGAATGAATCAGACCTCTCACTGAAAAGTATGAGTTAAGGTCTGCTCCCAAGACAGAGTGACAGCTGTTTGAGGTTGTGGGAATCCTTAAAATGTAAAGGAATATTCCTAAATTCGTGGTTTTCAAACTGCTGTCCAGGATGAACAGCGTCAACATCACCTGGGAATTTGTTGGAGATGCACATTTTAGGGCTCCACTCCAGACTTATAGAATCAGAAACTCGGGATGGAACCCAATTTTGTTTTAGTTAGCTAGCTCGGTGACTCTGTGCTTTCCTAAAGCGTGAGAACGACTGTCCCACGTACCTGTTTCTGTGGGAGCGCCCTGGGGTTTCCCGGGCTGGAGCCGACCTAACGGTGCGGGTGTGCACTGTGAATCTTTGAGATGGATTGCGTTGATGGGAGATCTGGGCGGAGTTTGGGGTGAGTGTGAATCCAGGATTTTCAACAGATAAAAGGGGAGTGAAAACACTGACTCTGGAGAGAAGGTTAAGTTGAACTGTAGCCTAAAGGGAAAGTATCTCTTCCCAAAAAGAAAAGGACTCTCAGTTAGAATAGGGGAAAGTTCTAGTCAGTACTTGTCCCGGGTTTACAGAGTAGAAGTGCTATATGCTGATTGGTTAGAACAATGTAATCCAGGGGTAGGCGAGCAGGAGCAAAGAAAGAATTGAACTCCCGTCTGCTAGTATACACAGAAGAGCTGGCCTCTGTGTGACCTTCCTGTCCCTGCAGTGAGGCCAGATGCTACTTTAACAGTGTCCATAGGGATCACATCTTTGATATCAGGGCGTACTTCCCTGCTGCCCTTAGCATACCTTTGCTGTGTTTCTGACTCATCAGTCCATAGGTGCAGCCGACTTTACAGAACTTGGGAAGGTAGGTGGGAGAGCCTGTAGAACTAGAAGTGAAACTGAGAACCCAATTCTATTTTTTTTTCATGGTGTTTCAATTCAAATTCATTCCATCCTCACTCTGCCTTTCCCGGTATTCACCCAAGTCATCACAGACCACAGTTTCCTCTGTAACTCCTAAAGGCTTATTGCTATGCCACATTTTAGCATTTATATTTTGTATAATGCTTTGGATTGTAATATGCCTTAGGTGTTTTTTTTGAATTGTCTGTAAGTGGAAGGCTAAATTATGTCATAATTTACATAAAACAGTAAAACATAGTTATAATGTTGGGTTTTGGATGCTTACCCTTTACCATCCTGCGCTGTTGGATAAACGGGTAGGTAATTTGCCATGAGTGATTAGGGACCAGCTCAGTTATTCTAGTCTGGGTCGCCCCCTCAGCAGATAGGCTCTGCATAGGAAATGGGGGCAGCTTCTACAAAGTACTGAGTGGTTTGTCATTTGCTGTTTGGAAGAGGAAAGCAGCTTCAAAATGTAATAGCCTGAATTCCACAGGATAAATTCTTGTTTGGAGCTATACTTTTCTGTGGCCAACATAGTATTTCTGTTACTAGTGACTAGTTCCTCGCCTGCTATTTGTGATATTGTTTGTATGGGAAAACGCATTTTCGCTTTCATCTCAGGATATTAAGAATGCTTCCTGTACATGTTCTTCACCATCTCTAGACCCAGAAGCCCCTGCAGCAGCAGCACAGAGAAGTAGGAATGGGTAGATATCTTGCTCCAGTAACTCATCCAGAAAAGTGTTTTCTTTGAATAAATAATTCTCCACATGGCCTCAACAAGGAAATAAAATAACGTGCTTTTATTGCCAAGCTTTTATTTCTGCTTTTCCATGCATCTGTGGTATCATTTTTATTGCCCTTTAAGGAGTTTGCCTGTACGAATAACATATTTATTGAGTTATATTAAAGGTGCTAGTACAAGACTCTGCTCTCATAGAACTTGCATCCTAGTGGGGGATACAGACAAGTAAATAATACAACTTCAGGTCATAAGTGTTATATTGAGAGTAAAGCCCTAGAGTGTGTTGGTTGTATAAATAGGGTGGTCATTTTCTGAAGGATGACATTAAGCAGAGATCTAGATGTTAAAATGAGCAGGTGAAGAACTGGGAGGGGACCAGAGGGAAGGGCAAGCTCAGTAGAAGCCCTCAGCTTGGCATGTTGGAGGACTGAAGTTAGGGGAGTGGGGGCAGTGAGGCAGAGAGTGGGAAAAACGCAGTTCTTTGCTCTAAGTGACTTCTCATGAAATGCAGTACTTAGCTAAGCAAGTAAACTCTTTTATTTTCAGAAAACTTCAAAATGTCTTTTTTTTCACCCTCAGACATTTAAAGCCTAAGGTGTAAAAGGAAATTGGATAAATATTTGTGAGGAAAGTATGAGAACACATCTTAATTTACCATGGAATGTTTTAGCTGGCTAAATTAACATAGATTGAATCAAGACTGAAAGGAAGAGACAAAAATTGCAGAAGTTCTTTGAAATGCAAACAGTTGCAAAAAGAGGAGTTTCAAAATGTGTAA
>VMDR010017342.1:0-20206 GCA_007922815.1 Macrotus californicus
GTTATATAAATCCACATGGCAAGCACATAGGTTTTTAAAAAATATATTGGATCCTCTATTTTAAAATGTTTTCCATAATAAAAATTTTTTAAAAAGAAATTTTTATTTTCTAGCAGAAAAAAAATGATAACAGAAAAATACATATTGTCTGATACATTATAAAAAACACAAGTATGAGTATAGAAATGTTTACTCATATATATGTATATGCACAGAATTAGGTCTGAATGACAAATCACCAAGTTGTTATTGGTACTTACCTTCTGAAAAGAGAGAGGAATTGGACGAGAGGTGTGGGTAAAGGGCTACTTTTAATCTTTTTAACTCTAACTTTATCAAATGAACCATATGTTTATGTATTACTTCATAATTTAAAAATTAAAATGCAAATTCCCGTTCCTTCTATAAAAACAAAGAAAAACAAGAGCAATGCATAATGCCCCACAGTCCCCAGGCCTGAATCTCTCTGGAGAACTCAAGGAGTTTAAATCAAGCCCAATCCTCCCCAGGTCATGGAAGCCTTTATTTCTCACTCCCAAGACCCTCAAATAAAGGCCAAGGTAACACTGCATCACTGGTCGCTCCAGGGAATGGGGAAAGGTTAAAAGGACTGTGAGCCCAATGAGGGACAAATCAACCAGAGTACAGGGGAATACTGGAGGACACACTGGTTTAGGGTCAATGAGTGTCCCCAAGGCCACCTGAAGGCACTTGGTCCCATAACTGAGCCAATGTTCTAGCAGAATTTTAGAAGTTTGCAAAAACCCAAGAGGTTGCAGGTAACCAGATATCCTGGTAACAGCGTTCGCTCTCTGATTTTACTTCCTTCCCTAATTTTTTAATCCCTAGGGTTTATTACCTCAGCCATCCATCTGGTAAGACTCTGTCCTCTGTTTTCTGTGCTCCTGGCCCCCACAGGGGTGGGCTGGCATGGGACATCAAGCTGCAAAGCTGTAGGACATGTTGTCTGCACCACACGTAGTTGGGGTTCAACACTGCTTTGCATGTCCCCATGTTACTCATGGCATAGTATCCCCCAGCTCTCTGCTGTTGTCATTCAAACTTTTCATACACCTTTCAAATCTTACCCCTTAACAGGTGCCCTCAACTCCTTCGCAGGGAAAAGAAAAGGCACCAGCCAAGCGCCCCCCCAAATTCCCAGCAGTGCATTACAACCCATCTGCACTGTGTCTGCCCTGCTCTCCCTCTCCCCTTCTGCGTGGTCATCCCTCCGCCGGTGCTCCTGGTCCGTCCCACCCACCCCCGGTGGACCCCTATGCTACTGGCAGCCTCTCCTCTCACCTGCATCTCCAACATTTCCCTCACCACTCCCAGCAGCATTTAAAACACTCAAATCTCTCATCTTTGACCAAGGGGTCTTCCTTTAACCTCATTCATCTCCATCTGGAAGGACCTTCACCTTCATAGCCAGAACACCTTGGATTCTCTCCCCAGTTTGTCTTGTCCAGCTTTGTTGTAATGTGTGCACCTCCATTCTGCTGCTTGTACTGGTCAGAAACCATGGGATTTCAGCCCAGAACCCCTTCTGTCACCGGTTCTTCTCACCTGCCCCCTTTCAGTCCCCTTAGCCCCTTCCAAAGGAAAGTACATCCTTGACCATGATGTGTCATCTTTGAAGATGAAAAGTGGGTTCTGAATTAATTATCGAGGTGGGTGGCAATACCCAGAGTCAATTCAGTCGCCAACACTTAGAGCTTGGGGTGGTTTCTTCATTAGCTACCTTAGAAACAAGCTCACCTGGAAAAAGATGACGATTTTCTACTGAAGACTAATAGCCTTGAATCATAAAAAGAAAGCCTGAATTCTGCATTTGAACATGATTTTAATATCTTTGTGAGAGGATTTTGATATTATTGTTCTAAGGAACATTGGGTCTCTCCTGAACCCATACCAGGTGACCCTCAAATATAAACCCTGGTAGAAGAACTTCTCTGAGTGATAGTTACAACTTGAGTGGCAGCATATAATCCTCTTTTGAATGTGCCCTCTGGTCCAATTAATTGTTTATAAATCCAGTTCTTTTGTCAGATTGTGAGTGGGACTATCTCTTCACACTATTGTCTCTTCGTGCATTGGCAATGGTTCAAGACCTGGGGGTCATTATGTAGACGAAGGAGGAGAGAGGACTGACTCCAAGTTACCCAATAATTTAAGCTTGTGATTGGACAAATCTGGAGTCAAATCCCACCTGCTTTACTGGCAAATTGTATAATCTGGGCAAGGAACTAATTTCCCCAAGTCTCGGCTTTCTCATCTGTAAGTTGAAAGAGGAATAATTCCTACTTGAGAGGTTGGTGTAAGGGTATTTGGTCCTTAGTAAATGCCTGAAAATAATAGCTATTATTAACCATTATGTCTATTATGTCTAGTAGGTACACAATCAGGTTGGGGCCAATATATAATCTTGTGGTATTGCTTTTAGTTTCTCTGTTGGGGGCAAATGGCTGTTTCTTCCCAGGTTTTAGTTGTGGAATCCCATAATTGCCCCATAGGCTGAGATCTTGTCATATGTCAGCTTAATCTGTGTTATCTGATCAGGGACTGGAGCTTCGACATAACCAATCTCTATACTTTCCAACTGCAAACCATTCTTTGGAAGATAAAAACGTGTTCTGGTCGACAGTTCCTTGGCCATGTAACAGGAGACTGCAGTCACCTCCAGTGGGAGGCCGGGGGAGGGAGCCTGGGCATGGCAGCATGAAAGGATCCCAGGATGAACAGAAATATCATCTGGAGAACAAATTTGTGTCCTCCCACTGATTTTCTTGCCTTTCTTTTCCTTTATTTTTTTGGGTATATGGGAGAGAATAAAGGCAAAAAAAAAAACAAAAAACAGAAAACACATGTGAATTCCCTTCAAAGGTTCCTCAGAAGCAAATCCCCTAATTTTGGGGTTGGGATATGATCACATTTCCCTCATCAGGGGAACAGTGGTACTCACGAGACAACACCTGCTCGCACAGGTAGAGTGAACGTGAGCAACAGGGTCAGGGTCATATAAAGAAAGCAATACCCCATAGCTGGGAGAAACGCCAGGAAATTGGCTCCTAGGCTGTTCAATTTTGCAGATTAAGGACATTTTAGAAATGAAAAAAAAAAAACTGAACCAAAGAAGTCTGGAAAGTTTAAAGGTTTTTATGAACATTTAGGACAACTACTATCTATTTTCACCACTGTTTAACAAAAGAGAAAAGATTTTAACACCAAAAATGAAGTAAGGATTTATTCTTGGATTGAAGGAAAGTCCTTTTCAGGAAATAAACATTGCAGTTTCAGCCTTACAGGTCTTTTTCTCCTTCTTCCTTCCCTTCCTTCCTTCCTTCCTTCCCTTCCTTCCTTCCTTCCTTCCCTTCCTTCCTTCCTTCCTTCCTTCCTTCCTTCCCTTCCTTCCTTCCTTCCTTCCTTCCTTCCTTCCTTCCTCTTTCTTCCTCCCATTCATCTTTCCTCCTTCTTATCTAGTTATTGTATGCCTACTTAAATATTTATCTATACAATACTCTACTAATTATTTTCTCATTTAGCTGTGGCCCTTCATTGTAAACTAGCACCACTTCAGAGCAGGATTTTAGAACCATGCCTTGGAGGGTACTTATTACAACACTTTAGGTCAAAGATGAACGTTCTGAAACAGACATTCAGTGACAAGCCTCTTGAGGTTGTATAGCTGATGGCAGGTCAAAGCTGAGGCAAGTGCTAAATTGTCATGAAGTCATGATCAAAGGGCACAGTCAGCATTCAGGTATCTGTCCCAATAAGGTTCTAGTCCACAGGTCACCACCCAGAAGCTCAGGGTAGCTGGTTCAGGCACACTCTCTTGTTACCTCCCCAATCCTGTCTTCACTGATCTAATTCCTCCTCCTGCCCTGACCCCCTAGGATTGTCTCTGTTGATTAAGGGTGCTGCCATATCTCCAGTACCCATCCCAGATATGGGAGGCATGCATTGCCTGATGCGTCCTTTTCCCATCCCACAGAGACACCAAGTCTTCTCAGTTCTATCTCTGAGATGTCTCATATCTTATTATTCCTCCCAGGCCCCAAAGAGCCTTCATCATTTCCTTGTCAGCACTGCTGTAGTGGTTCACTCACTGGTCTTCCCAGCTCCAGATGCTTTTTTCCCCTACCTATTTTTTTTAAGACAATGCATCAAAAACAATAGCAAGAAGAAAATAATATCAGCCCTAGCTGGTACAGCTTAGTGAATTGAGTGCAGGTTTGCGAACCAAAGGGTCACCAGTTGGATTCCCAGTCAGGGCATATGCCTGGGTTGTGGGTGTGGTCCTCAGTAGGAGGCGTGTGATAAGCAACCACACATTGATGTTTCTCTCCCCCTCTTTCTTCCTCCCTTCCCCTCTGTCCAAAAATAAATAAATAAAATCTTCCAAAAAGGAGAAAGTAATACCAGCAGCAGCAAACTGCAATGACTTCTTACTGCTTCCACTGACAACATCTCTCCTGGCCCTCTTCCCTAAGTGCCATGTCTGAGCCTCACCCAGTCACTGGCCTTTCCAGACAAGGTGCTCCTGAGCCTTTGCTCATGCCATTCCTTCTGTCTGAAATACCCTTCCTCTCATTCTCTGCTTTACAATCTCCCACTATTTCTTAATGCTCACTTCAAATGCTACTTCATTTCTTTCCTCTCCAGAAGAATTAGTTTCTCCCTCCCCTGTGTCCTTATAGTTCTTAGCACATTTCTATCCTTAAGTGAATATTATGGGATATCATGGTGGGTTGTGTATTCTCCCTACAATAAATTGTGAGCTCATTGAAGGTGATTTCAGAGCCTTCTCCATCCCTGCATCTCTCCCAGCATCTAGGTCTGTGCCCAGCTCAAGATGGACACTTGATTAAAATTGGTTGAATAAATAAATAAAGGTATAACAGCATCTTTTTTTATGAAGTACAAGACCTGGAAGGATCGATATACCAGATTCAAAGTCTGGATATTTAAGAATTGAGTAGGAAATGGTTCAAAATGAGAAACTTGGTTGGGCACGTGGGGAAACTTTTCCCGGCTGGAGCATTCCTTCCAGCAGATGAAATACAGAAACTCTCCATTCTGAGAATGAGGCAACGGCTTGATGGAGCCAAAATATTTCGCTATGTTTATTAGAGGTTGAAAGACTCTGAGACAATCCACCTTAATCCTACAGTAGTCTGTGTTTGGTAAAATGAAAATTAATTACTAACAATGAACAAACTAGATTTTGATATCAAAAGTCTTTTGTTTTTCTTTTTAATCAAATGTTAAAGGGTAAGACCTTTTGATGCTGTCCAACAGAGGTGACCACACTGGTGGAGAGATCCAGGGGACTGCAGTTGCAGCAGGCAAGGAGGACTCTACATCTGTAAATTACTGGTTAGGTCACATCAGGTGACATCATGAGCAGATTTTTGATATAATGCACTTAAAGGTCATAACCAAACAGAGCAATGGAAAGTGCTAGAAGATCTAGGTCCACCGTGAGTTCTGATATCTGGTATCTAAATTTGGTCGGGTCCCTCAAATTCCGTTAGCTTCCCTGTCCTCTATAAAATGGTAATAGTGACAGCTCATCCCTCACAGAATTATTTTGAAAACATAATAAGATATGTAATCTAATTAGCTAGGTCGTGCAACATAGTGGGCAGTCAATACATGTTATATTAGTTCCCATTTAGAATAGGTGGGACAACTTGAGCATAGGTCACAGGGTAATATCTGAAGGTCATAGTGACCTTGAGTTGAATTAGATAGCAATGCAGGCAGGAAGAAAGTGCAACTCACCAGGACAGACCTGTAAATTCCTCCCTCTTAAGGTGGGATCCCCTGCTATATTTCTTTTCATCATCTGCCAGCTAGAGGGAAAGGATCCAAGACAGGAGTCCAAGGCTATAGGGAATGGTGAAGCCACCAGATGTAGACAACCTGAGTCCCCAAGTCCCTGCCTGGAAGGTTGCCTGCTCAACCATTATGAGAGTAAGACACAAACTTGTACCAGGTTAAACCAACAAGACTTGGGGTGGTTGACTACAGCAGTTAACCTACCCTGACCAAGGTGGTCCTGAAAATATCACTGCTGTGATGCTTTGTCCTTATCAGGGCTTCAACAGAGCATTTATTTCCTGTTTTGGTATTTGTGTTTCAAAAAGAGAAGAAGCTGGAGAAAGATGAGAGAAATTAGTGAACATGTTGTAAAAAAAAAAAAAAAAGACAAAAAAAACTTGTCCCTACAGAGATTTAACTTAGAAGAAAAGGACTGAGAGCAACATGATTTCACAATCCCTTCCCTTTCTGGTACACGTGGACCTGCATCTGGGCACCTGTTCCGACCCCGTGCCGGTGGTTCTCAGCCCTGGCCCCAGGCTCCACTCCAATTCAGCTGTAACCACTGATAGTTTTATGCACTTCTGAGAACCATTGATTTGTGCACATCATAGGCACTTCTTTTTATGACTTGGATCGTCAGAGTCATAATATTGAATAAACATTTGCCTGGAGAATCAGACACAGTAGAAAACTCCTTGGCAGAAGTGAATAGTGGAAAGGGCTTCAGTGTGGGAGTCAGAGGAATTGCTGCCTTGTTTTGGAACCAGGTTTGCTTTGATGCTCACCAGCTGACCACCCTAGGAAGCTACTGCATTGCATTTGACCCTCTGTTTCTTCAACTATAAAAGGGGGGCCCTACAGCATCACCTGCAGGCTAATGAAGAGAAAAATGAGCTGAAGTGTGCACAGCTGGAAACAGAGTAGATACTTAACAAATGGTAGTTCTTATCATCCTCAGTATTTATAAACAAAGAATGCCAGATTTACAAGCGCCTCATTAAAGCTGCTGAAGGAGATATCCTGAAGAGATTCTGGACAATAAGCCACTGCGAGCTGTAGTTGCCTAAACAATGTTCATTATGATGATTTTAAGATACATAAAATACTGTTGATGTTATCTTTACTGAGTGTGTTATTTTTATTGCTTTAGTTTAATGAATTCAAAACTATTTATAAGGATCATGAGGGACATTGGTCTGCAAACTATGCTCCTGACTTCTTCAACTCTGAATTCTCCTTTCAAGTGCATTGCTTTCCAGTTGAGAAGCAAATACTGCACTTTCTTTTCATAAGGGAATAGTTTTTAAGATGAGTGTAAACTGAGTCAGTCAGCCCTTTGTAAGTAGGTCTTTGAAATCAAATATGGTGCTGGATTCTGAGGAGGACCTTGAAGAGGACTGAGACCCTGACCCTGCACTCCAGGAGCTTACACATTCTGGGGTCTGGACTTGTGGTTGGTGCTCTGGTTGTTGTTCAATGTCATGGCAGCCAATGATGCAAGTCAGTATGGGATCAGTGCCAAAGGAGAGTGGCAGAATGTAGGTGTGGCCAATTTGGAGAAATAGGTGTTGATTTGGGTTTTGATGACTGGGGAGCTTTCCCAAAGGAAATAGCCCAGGGTTCACATGGATGCAGCTTGGTTCAGGGGCTTAGGGAGATCTCACACTGGGAAAAGAAGTCTGTGAAGGAATGGCCCATGTGTGTCTGGAGGAGAACGATAGGACCAATTTGTCAACAGACTAGGAAGGGTTAACACAGAAGACTCAATAGGAGGTGAAGCTGGTCAGGCGCTGGGGCCAGCTTGCCAGCCTGCCAGCCTGCTGGGGACAGACTTCTGCTTTGCCACACGCCGCATTTTCCTAGTCCATGCAAGATCCTATCTTCTTTCATTTCTTCCTTCGTATCCCCATTCCATACTCCCATTCTGCCATCTCACGCTCACCATATGGTGTTTCAGGTGTGGTTTTTAATTTATATGTGTTTTTACAAAATAGGTCTTGTTATTTTATAGAAAGTTTTGTTAATTACTGAACCTTTATTGTATTATCCATCATATTCTGATTTACATATTTTTTTACTCAGTGGCATCTTGAAGATCCATTCATATTGCTACCTGTACATCCTAGATATTGCTTTCAAATGCTGCATAGTATCCCACACTCTGTACCCACCACATTTTGCCATCCACTGTCTCATTGTTAGATGCCTGACTTGGCTCTGCTTCCTCATCACATCCTTCATACCTGCCCTGAGAACTTCTTTGGGAAATATATCCAGGAAATTAATGGCTGGGTGATGGGTGTGTAGCTACTTAATTTAAATTAGTAGTGCCAATTTCTTTTCCTAGAATGGCTGCACCAGCCTTCCCGTCAACCTTCAGCAGGACATGATCCCCACTAACACTTTGTGACATCCAGTCTTTCAAGAGTTTCTAGTCTTATAGTTGTCAAACAATATAACACTGTTGTTTTATTTGGCCTTTACTGATCAGTAGTGAATTTGAACATCTTCATGTGCTTTGTAGCTTTTGGGGGTTCCTCTTCTATAAATTACTTATTCATTTTCATTCTCTATCCTTTTTTAGGTTGCTGTCTTTTTTTTTCTGAAATAAAAAATCTTTGTGCTAAGATAAAGCCTTATTACTCAGAAAATAACCTCTTGTCCAGCAGTATCAACATTATGTGTTAGAAATGCAGAATCTTGGGTCCCCCCCTTGATTTACTAAATCAGAACCTGCATTTTGACAACATCCTCCTGAGTCATATGTACATTAAAGCTTGAGAAACAATGATGTATATCTGTGCTGCTCAAAGTGGTAGCCACTAGCTTATTTAAATTAATTAAAATTGAATTTAAATATAAGAATTTAAAAATTACATTTACAAAGCCATTCTTTAGTCACCTGAGTCACATGTGGCTAGTGGTTACTGCATGAGACAGTGCAGATAGAGAAAATTACCACCATTGTGGAAAGTTCTAGTGGTATGTATTTTAAGAATTCCCCATTACTTTATTACATTGGAAATATTTTCTTTGGTTTTTTCCCCCTCTAAGCTGTGGTGAGAAGCCTGAGAAATGGGGGAGAGAATTTAAGAAAGTGGGATTTGGTGTGTGTGTGGTGGGCTCATGGGCTGGCAGGAAACAACAGTAGGTGTGAAGGGCAGGTGAGCAGCGTTCGCTGTATCCAGACAGGAGGCCATGAGGAACTGAACTAAGATAGGGATGCTAGGGAATAATATGCTGGCCTGGACACTTCCAAAATTCCAAAGTGTTTGCATATACCTTGTAGAATTTAATCTCACCACAAAGCTACAGGGCAGAATAAAAATGATTTTCCCTATTTTTCACAGACCAACCACGGATGCTGAGGTGGTCATTTGTTTCAGGAATAGAAGAAAAGGAAAAGACAGCTCCTCTGCTTGCCTATGTGAACTTCACTACATAAAGCAGGGAGGTTTGGCTTGGGAAAAAAAACCTCTCTTAACAGGAGAGTAAAATTGCTGGGTGGACAACTGAATGAAGTTGTGGGATTCCTATATGGTCAAGAGAAGAGGAACAGTAGCACTCATGGGGAAGGATGTATTTTGAGCCCATTCTATAAGCTTGGCCTGTGCTAGGAACTTTACTTACCTGGTTATTCTTATCACAGCTCTGTGGAGTCCTAGTCCATCCCCACCTCACCATATGAGTCCACTGAGGCTCATAGACCGTAAAGCTGGGACTGGCAACAAGCTCTATGCATTTTCCACTGAGCTATGAATTTTAAATGTTTTGAAGATCATCTGATGACATGGGTCTGGTCCAGATGATCTCGGTAACTTCCTTCCATGTCTAAACTTGAAGGTGCTCAGCTCAGAGAGGAATTCTGTTGGAATGAGGTAAAACACAGGAATTTAAACCTTTGAAAGGGTCATCAGCTGACAAGCCCCTTTTATAGCCCTTCTCTCAAAGCTGCCTGGATGGAAAGCAGTTTGTGTGTTGTTATCGTGTGGCATTCTCATTCTGGAAGTCCTCAGTGTGCCCATCAGAATGCTCAGCATGGTAATATGAGTCTCCCTTGGTCTCAAAGCACAGTGGCTTTGACACAGATGGATGTGAATTATACCACCATATAATTAGGACCATAGGGAGCATTTTTAATCATTATTTTTAAAGTTACTGCAGGGCATGATATCATGTGAAACTTGTCCTAGAGAATGAATGCAAATCTGTAGGAAGGTTCCCTTTCTATCAGCAGAACTTTGGCCATAAGACAGAAAATGTGCAGAAATCAAGAACCACGTGAGAGTGAAATGGACAACTCCTCAAGTCGGCAGCAACCACTTGCTAGTTGAGAACTTTTTGGGTAAGAATTTGCCAAAGAGAAGGAGAATCATTCAGGGGGCTAATAGGGACACCAAAATGTAGTTATTAGAAAATGTGTTCCTTATGCAAGCTTTTAGTTTTGCATCCACCTTGGTCACAGGGACAAAGTCACAGGCAGAAGAACGACCATACACCTGACAAGCTCATGTCTCCTAAGAAAGTGCACAAGAAATGTGATCAGTGGAACCCTTTGTCATCTCCTTTCTGTCTTTCCACCCCTGTCATCATATGCTTATGCTTTAATGCATTTCATGAAAGGGTTGGAAACACATTTACAATAAAGTGTAAATGGCTAATAAAATGTCAATACCTTGGCATAGTTCATATTAGGAGCAGAGATCAAAGCCTAAGCTGAATCTTATTCAGGACTGGACTGGAGTTATTATGAGTATTTATTATGTGCAAGCTTTGAGCTAGAATTTATGAGGAGAATGCTAAAATGAAACAAATTTAAAGTCCTGTTTTCTAGGATTTCAGAGAATGATAAGAACAGTGACGATAGATAAGCATAAATTCCTCCAGCAAGATAGACGTTAGGTTAGAACTAAATGCTGTGAGTAATAAATTGGCGACATAAATTAATTTTAATTGGGAGGCTGGGGTGGGTAATCTGAATATACCTTTTAAGATACTTAGGGGCTCATTTAAATGCATAATTTAAATGCACATACTAGGCTAATGCTATTGCAGACAAAGGGAAAAACTTTTCATTTAGTAAAAGAAGGGGGCAAATATGTGTGGAATAAGAAAGAAGTAATTGCCATTACCACCATGCAAAGGATATGAAGCAATGCAAAGACAGACAGTGTCAGAAAGGTTAGGAAGGGATTATATTAAGGGTCTATCAAGCTAAAGCTTGTTCTGTGTGTTACAGGGAGTCATGATAAGTATTTGAGCTGGGATGGAGCAATTCTCTTCTAGGGGAATTTCAGGCCGGTGAATCAGTAAATCAGGGAGGATTTTGGGGGGGCGGGTGAAAACTGGGTGCATACGTCAGAGCCCTAAAACACATTATATTAGGTATCTGTTCTGCTAAATAAGTTCTAGGACCTACAAATAGTGGATCACACATCAAGATATGATGAAGACAGATATGTCAATTATAGAGCATAGACAAGGGCACTTTGTGAACTTAGAAGAAAGTGTTTAGTTACATGTAGGTTCAACATGTCTGTGTGGGTCACGAGAGAAACAGGTTGACTCATATATTCCAACAAGGAGAAGCTAAGGGCCACCCCATGGGAGATGATCCTGGTCTTCATTCTTCTCCAATTGTTCTGGTCTAGGAACATGCTGTGGACTGAATTGTGTCCCTATCAAAAGAGATGTTAAAGTCCTAACCCCTAGAACCTGTGAATGTGACCTTATTTAGAAAGAGAATCAAGTACTCAAGAGAATCAATCAGATGTACTCAAGTTCAGATGTGGTCATTAGAGTGAGCCATAATCCACGATGACTGGTGTCCTTATAAGAAGGAGAAACCTGGACAGAGACACACACAGCAGATACGATGCAGAGGTCTGTGGCAGGAAGGCAGAGGTGTGAGGACTGAGGCAGAGACTGGAGGTACACTACCATGAGACAAGGAAAGCCCAGGGCTGGGAGAGGCGAGGAAGTTTCCACCCCTAGAAGCTTTGGAGGGAACACAGCCCTGCTCGTACAAAGAATTCAGATTTTTAGCATCCAGAACTGTGACATAGTTAAATTCTGTTGCTTGAAGCCACCCAGTTTTAAGTACTTTGTGATGGCAGTCTCAGGACATCAATAAAGAGCAACTGCTAGCTAAGTCATTTTGGAAAATGACTTATCTTAGAACTGAGCTGGGAATATAACATATGGGTGGAAAAAATATTGAACTATGTTTTCCTTTTAATCCAAATACTGACAAGGGCCTCTTACTGACCCGCAGAAACACCACCTAGTTTAAACACCGCCCATTGAGTGTAGGAAAGCGTTGTTGTGATGTAACTTAAGGGGTGTCAGGGCTCCTTACCCTCACAGTCTTTTTTCTTGTCCTACAGCAAGAGAGTCATTTCTTTGGGTTACACATACTCCATGTCTCAACCCCCTTTTAAAATGAAAAAGATTCTTGGGAGAGGCAACTCATTAAAGAATTGACATCTTGTTCTTTGGTTACCGGTGGTAAGCAGGTGGAGCAAGCTTCCTCAAAATGAAAAGGGAGCCAGAAACTTAGGGGGGGACCTGAAAGTGAAACTCCACTTTACCCTACCATCTTGTCCCAGGCGAGTCTTGAAATTTTAGTAGGAACTTCAGCTATGTTTTAATAATCTAATTACTGTAAAAACCTAAGAAAGTTTAAATGCATATCTGCCATAGTAAAGAAGAAAAGCAGTCGTTGTAGGTTATCAGGAGACAATGAACTTTGAGTGTGCTTCGTCCCTTTATGTGTGTGTGTGAAAAATAGTTCTTTCCTCCCCAGTCCCAACAGAGATCCAAAGCAATACTTTTTCATTGCTAATGAGGTTGTGTTTAGAGTTTAGAGTGGAACCCTATGAGCTCTTGAAGGTGAAGGAGTGCAGACATTTGCTGTGGAGTTGGCTTAAGATTCTATTTGTTGGGGTTCTTTGAAGGGTCAAGATACATTTGTATGGAGATAAAAGCAACCCAGTTGGCAGAGAGAAGATGCTTGTTTCTCAAAGGGATTGCGAGGCTGTTGATGAAAGAGCTGCTCTTTCATCCCTTCCTAAGGGGAGTTCCTGACAGCAGTCTTCAAATCAAATGCTTCCAAATATTTATTAAGTCCAGGTTTTACTCATAAAATATTTCTAATCAAGAAATACAACTAGATATCATCCAAATTCAATTTTAGAAATAAATTCCATGCAGTTGAGTTTAGACCTTAACTGTCGACTTGCTCCATTAGAAAGAGAAATGGAAAAAAAGACCATAAAATTATATAGACATTTGCATATTCAATTGAGATCCTTGTGAAAAAACATGATCAGGTCACCAGTGTCTACAAAGTGAAGTTATTCACATACATGAGAGAGCTCTCAGGACCACAGTACAGATAAGGAAGGGATGCTGCCATCCAAAAAGAAAAATTGAGATCTCGTACAGCATCCAGGACAAGAAAAATAAAATCTAACAAAAAATTCAGCATGAAATTAAAGGAGAACCTGACTATGATCCCATTTCCCCATGTGAGCCCAGAAGATAAAAACAGTAATAAATTCATTCATCTACACCCACTTTAAATATCGGAGCCGATCAGCAGTTTCACTGATGTACAGCCAGACTTTGAAGTCTGTCTTTGCTCTGGAATTTGACCAGCCACTTTCCAGACCATGTAATGTATTGCAGATCTTTCCACATTATGCATTCCAGATGGCCACAGTAATTCTTTGTGCATTTTCTCCTTTCTTATTTGGGTTACTGGGGTAATTTGGGAATAAAGTGTGCATGCTGCAAAGTGAAAATTGACATACACTTACTGCCCTGTGCTGCTCAGTCGATGATGGATATTAAAGAGACTGAAAGAGTTAACCATGTATACAGTGAATGGGCGGGGGAGTGGGGGGGAGGTGGGGAGAGAGGGTAGAGCGAAGTCCCCTAAGCA
Source organism: Macrotus californicus (assembly GCA_007922815.1). Classification (NCBI taxonomy): domain Eukaryota; kingdom Metazoa; phylum Chordata; class Mammalia; order Chiroptera; family Phyllostomidae; genus Macrotus; species Macrotus californicus. The sequence goes on from VMDR010017342.1 coordinate 13,775, forward strand.
GTTACAATATTTTTGCTGCTTACTAAGTGAGGGACACTGGCTGTGTGGAAGCACAAGCTACTGCTTCATGACTATTTAGGGGGGTTACTAACCATTCTCCCCCCCACCTCCTTGTGCCACCTGAGCTATGGGCCACGGCCTTGACCGGAATGTTAGTGATCATATGATTTACCCACAAACCGGAAGAAGTCTGAGAGTAAAAGGAGGGCTATTAACAATAACTCCTAGGTAGTGAACTGAAGCCCCATTTACAAATCAGGACATGTGTTCCCCTAACGTGGAAGAGTAACTTCTAGAAGGATGCTGAGTTGTTTAAATGCTGATTTTATTTAATTCAGCACTTGCTCAGTGTCAAGGGGCTGCCAAGTGGTTGTTGACCCTTGGGTTTGTGGTGACTGGACTCTCCAGCTCCCCACACTAAGTCAACACGTGCAGTTAACAGACAAAAAATGTTTGGTGGCTTGGCCTCCGCAGCGCTCACCTCGCTAGGGCCGGGCTGCCAGCTGCTGATTTATGTGGCATCCTATGGCTGTGCTGCGTGTGCCTTTCGGCCGCTCCATTGCCTCCATTCAAACTGTGGGAGGAGGCTGCGACTGAAGGGCCATAATGGCATGGAACCCTTTCTAGCAAAGGAGACAGTCCTTTTTAAAAGTAATTTTTAAGGCTTCATGTACAGATCTCTCCTGCAAATGCCACGTGTGTTCTAACTGCCGCTTTTCTGCGCGAGTCCCCCCTTGGCATGTCGCCACAGCCGTCACTCTTGAACTGCTCTCCATGGGAATCACCTGGAATCCTTATTAAAATAGAGATGCCAGGCCCCCATCCCTGGGGATTCTGATTAAACAGGTCTCACGAACATCTGGATGAAGCTACAGGAGGTTAAAAAAAACACACCCCTGTAGAAATCAAATCCCCTGTAATCACATTTCTCTTTTTCTCATCAAATTCTCCATCATGTCCATGAAAAATAGTTCTGGAAATCTGGCTGATTTTCCAGTTTCAGCGTCGGGAACGGGTCTCCCTCCAAGTCATCTGAAAGCGCAGGCTCTCACGAAGAAAGATGGGTTTTATTTCCCGAGACGCCGAGCGAACTGTTGCGAGCATCTTGCTGTTTTCCCGAGGGGCTCTCAGTTTTGGCCCTCGCGGTGGGCCCCGCGCACACAAGGGCCGTTAGCTCTGAGATGCGGCAGGAAGCTGCGGGGTGTCCTCTCCCGCGGGAGCGGCTCCCGGTTTGGGAGGAGGCCACTGGCATTCTGGACTCAGAGCCAGACTCCCAAAAGTCCTAGGGCGGCACCGTCGGAAAAACATGTGCATCCGTGTCTGTGTTTCCTTGCTCAGCAAAGACATAGACAGAAAACTCTTACAGAAGCATCTCATTTTTCCAGAACACTCAGTAAAATCGGACTTTGTTTGCACAAAGACCGCCGTGTGACTCAGATGCTCGCCCCGTCTCGCATAAGCTCTGCCATGCAAAACACGCAGGCTCTTCTGAGTATTTTTTGTCTTTTTTTCTTCTGACTGTAGCAGTAATACGTATTTTGTAAAGCACTTGGAAAAGCAGAGGAAGAATGGCAAGAAAAGCAAACCACCCCAAACCATAACTTTCAGAGAAAATGCATGTGAATATTTTAAAGTATTGTCTCCCAAATTCTGTATCTTCACAACACAGGTGACATAAAATGAAAATTGTCTTTAGCCTCCGTTTGGTAATCAGGGTTTCACTTGATACAGTACCTTGAGAGTTGCTCCATATTGTTATCTATTATTTAAAAACAAGGTTTTTAGGTTTTCTTTTTTCTTTCTGCACTGGAGAGATAAAAAAAAAAAAGACATTTAGATTGCTATCTGACATTTAGATTGTTCCTTTTAAAATGTTTATATATTGCTGTGATTAATATCCTTAAATTAAAATCTATTTAATATAATTGATTAGTGAATCAAAGATCTTGGTGCATATTGCCCACTTGGAACCTGGGCATTCCGACTCTATCTGTGGCTGTACTTGGTAGGCTTCTGTGAAGACACTTGGAGTGAAAAGTTTGTATTCTCCAGGGGAAGCTCCCAGACACCACATTCCTCTGAAAGTGTTCAGAAGTCACTAATCTATGCCAGCCTTTCTGACCATGGTTGCTTTTCCAGATTTGCTGTAATGGCAGGAGCTATGAATTCTAGGATTTGAAGAATAGAGTTTGTGGTCGATGGGATTTTTCTTGATCTCTCAATAGCTGTCCCCATTATTACCTGTTTCCTTTCGCGACAATAACAGAGACAAAGAGCACTCATCTGACTTAGAACCTGGACAGAAAAAGAACATTTTCCCCATGGATTTCTTCCTGTGCATCAACAACTTTCAGTACCGGAGACAAGTCTAATAAAGGGAAGTGACAATTTTGTGTTTTCTTAAGCTTTGTGGTCTTGACCTACTATTTATATTTTTAATCTAGTCTCTTGTCACTTTCAATCAGCAGCCAACCTCCTGCCTTTCCATCCCAGTCTCCATGCTTCAGCTATACTGACCTGCTGTTGAGCTCTCTCTCCTAGCACCTGCTCTAACCCGCCAGCTGTGTTCTCTGCCAGGACCACTCTCCATCCCCTCCTACCCTCCTCCTGTGTGAACTTCTGCTTTCCCTCAGGTCTCAGCTTAACAAGCTTCAAGCCAAATAAGTGTAGACAACTGGGGCCTTGCACTTCAAGGAAGCCCCTCTAGCAGTATTAGGGCACGCAGGTACTTTGCAAGTTTGTGAACCTGGTGGGTAGAAATGGAAACAGTAACCTTTTAATTAAAAACTGTAAGCCTTGTTACCTCGTAAAAGGTGGAGACTTAGTTACTTCTTGAGGGCAGACGTCCTTTTGTCCAACTCCACCTGGAGGGTAGGTGTGTGTAGAACCAGAGTCTGCACATGCAAAAAAGACATTCTAAGGCCCTAGCATTGCCTTCTGAGTGAGAAAGGAAAAGGTGTTTCTATGAAGGAGGCAGGGAAGCATCTCTGTAGATTACTTTTATTTTTAGTTTGCTTTTGGAGAAATATCACAATGAGCAAGATGTTTTGGTTCCACTTTGACCTTGGAGCTGGGTCAGGGATCTTTGTGGCTAGAGAAACGGTGGGACTGTCTTCATGGGAGACTTTGTGAGGCTGTGGGCACAATCGGAACTCTTGGGAGCCCCAAGCAATGACACTCGGCCTCTGTCTACCCCATCCCCGCCAAAATGGATGACCTTGCTTCCATGCTGTGTTCTGTTTTTTGCAGGCAGGTAGGGAAACAATGGTCCCTCTGGTATTTATTGGCTACTCAGTAATGTTACCAGATTTTCGTATTAGAGCCGGTGAGGATTTTGCTAATTCTCTCGGGTGTCTAGGTCAACAATCATACTACCTGGAATAAAGGATAATTTTCCTTTCTTACATTGTAGTTATACTTTTTATTTTTATTTTATGCCTTTTCACAATGAAAGAAGCCACATGACAGCCAAACTGGATGGAATGATTAAAATGCTTTTGTGTTTCTGACTAGCTGTGGAAATGATGGATTTCAGAGCAGAGAGATGAGAGGTTTGAGCCAGAAGGAGCAGCTTAGATGCTGTCGCAACATTTTAGAAGATAATGAATACAGGTTTGAATATTTTAAAAAATGTGCACATACATATACATGTATGTACATTTGTATTTTTGATGCCACGCCAAATGTTTTTGGTGATGTGATAAATCTTAGGCTTGAAGCCTAAAGCCTGGTGGTCTAACTGATTGTTAATTTCCTAGCAGGAAATTATTTTTAATAGACAATGAAATCATTCATTTATCTGTGAAGAGGTGATAGGAAGCATTTTAATTAAAACACCAAGTTTATAAAGATATTTAATACTATGGATTTGAAAGAAATGTGCCATTAGTTCAATTTTTAATATTGCTTTGTGGTCCGAAACATAACCAAGCCATACCGAAACTCTGCTAATTAGCATGTACACAATGCTTCTCCAGGCTCCGGAGCCATTTGATGGGCGGGTGATCTCATTTGTGTCTCATGACAACCCTGGGATATGCGTCATAACAGAAAATAGTATCTGTGGGGCACTTTACAACAGCAAACGCTTTCCCCTGATACATCCTCTCAAAGTCAGGTGCACAAACATTGCTAGTGACTCACAGTTCAGCCCCATGGCTGCACCATTGGTGTTCTCTGGGCACAAGGTGCTGTTTTGTGGGCCCGTGTCTCTGCACCTCTGGTTGCTTCAGGTGGAATGCCTTCCTGCATTGTCTAGCTGCTTGACCCCAGTACCATTCAGGAAAAGCCTCCCTGTCTTTCCCAGGAGGGTGATAGAGCCAGCTGGTAGAGGAAATGGGACAAGTACAGGCAGCATGGCCCTTGGGAGGGAAGGGCTCAGCTGGGCTGGGGACCACAGCAGGACTGGCGGGGTCACCTCCCAAACTGCTAAAAGCAGCACCAACTCCCCTGTCCGTGGAGGTGCCAATGGCATTCTGTGTATACAAAACCTGTACCACTTGGAGCTGAGTCATCCCCTCTTAAACTTCTGCTCTCTACTCAGTTCACTCCCATCACCAAAGAGAACAATGTTAGAGGCTTGTCCATGATCCTGGCCATCCACCCTCAGAGGGTTCCATTAATGATTTTTTCTGAAACCCACTTTTGTTCAGAGAAGAAAGGAAAAGAAAAGGGGTTGCTATTTTATAAAGGGGAACAAAATAATGTAGCCGAGTTGCTCAGGGCTTTAGTTGTCACTAGTTACATTTCCTGGTACGGTAGCACTTCCGCCAGGAAGCCCCCCTTAGGGTTTGGTGCACCCACCCACCCATGTGCTCTCACAGCCCCTGTACTCACCCCTATTTTGGTGCATGTAGTAAACGGCATTCTCTTGGTGACAAGGGGACAGAGTCCCAGTTCAAATTAGCTCAAGTAAAATGAAATAACAGGAGGAGGGGTTTACTGAACCAAATATCCAGACCCCTGAAAGGAGTGGAGCTGGCCTCAGGTAGGCTGACCCCAGCAGAGATGCTGTCAGGAGGCTGGTCGCTGCCTCATCTGGCTCTTCTCAAGGGGTGGGCAGCATTCTTTCCGACCCTATTGGTTTCACTGGCCTGGATGATGAGCAGAGAGAAAAGACAGTCCTCTTACCAGATTCAGTTTTCCCAGCTGGGATAACAGGTTTCTCCCCTGATCAATTGCTCTAGTCACAGGGATGACATAGGTTGATCCCTGAGGCTGTGGGGCTGCAGCTGTTCCTGGAGGTGCAGTAGGGGTCAGAGACTTGGCTAATGGAGAAATCTGTGGCCTGAACTACTCTTCCCAGTTATGTCTTCCAGGAGCACTCACCTCTTGTGCCATAACTGTTAACACCTCGTCTGTTCTTTGCTTATACATAGCCGCTGAAGACTAAGGCTGGTATCTGGTTCCCACTGAGTGTCTTTGTTTTAGCACAGGCCCTGGGATGTGGTCAGTGTTCACTGAATATTTGAAAAATAAAAGAACGAATGAAAGAACTTGTGTGTGGCAGTAGGGGCCAGGTCATATCAGGTATCTGAACAGGGAAGGCCCGCTCAGGCGCAGCTACAATGAACGTGGTCTCAAGTGTGTGGAGTGGAATTTAGAATCCATGGGCTCTGAGCTTCTGAGTGATTGTTTGTCACTTTCTAAACCACGGGCCACACAAGAGAATGGGACTGAAGCTCACGAGGCAGATGATGCGAGTACCTTCAGAACACTTCTGCTCCCTGGAGGTGGCAACCCATTCACCTGTTCAAGCCTCTTGCACGTCTTGTGCCTCCTCACACTGAGCCTGTAAAGCGCCTGCACTAAACCCATGCAGAAGTCCCCGTTTCCCCAGCTGGTGCCAACGAGCTCACATTATGTTGGCTTAAGTAACAGTATTTTTCCTCACAACCTTCCTAAAGGCCTACATGGCAACATCGCTGTCAGAAAAATAGTTAGGGGCTTTGTTTTTAACCACCCTGTTTGCAAATAAAAAATTAGGTTGACATGACTTTTCTCCCGGAGCTTTGTTTACATTGCACTTTGCCCATAAAGAAGGTTTTGAATTCGAGCAAATTAAACACTCTCCAAACGTAGTACTTAAAATAATAAAGAACCCTCTGGAACATTTAAGCAGGGCTGGAGGCTTTCCTGACCACACCTGTGACTGACCAGCTGTTGCCATGGAACTTGGCCATGGAGCTGCAGTGAGCTCTTCTCGGGGTTCATTTAGCAGGTGTCGTCACAGTCAGTAATGCACTTGAGAGTCCCGAAGAGGACGGTTTCTCTCCCCGTGACCTGCTAGACAGGGATGGAGTTGTCTTAACATCTAACAGAGAGAGGCGTCAGCGTTAAAACTGTAGTAAGACCCTTTAAAATGTAGGGTGACTCTGTCCCCAGGCTGCTAATATTTCCCAGTTCATAGAGGACACTATATATTCTAGCATT
>VMDR010017343.1:0-20206 GCA_007922815.1 Macrotus californicus
TTTACAAAAAGCAAACAATCCCACTTACAATTGCATCAAAAAGAAAACCTAGGAATAAATTTAACCAAGGATGTGAAAGACCTGTACTCAGAAAACTATAAGACAGTAAAGAAATTGAAGAAAATACAAATAAGTAGAAGCATATACCATGTTCAGGGGTAAGAAGAATTAACATCACTAAAATGCCCATACTACCCCAAAGCAATTTATAAATTCAACACAATTCCTGTCAAGATACCAAAGATGTATTTCATAGAACTAGAACAAATATTCCAAAAATTTATATGAAACCACAAAAGACTACGAATAGCCACAGTGATCCTGAGAAAGAAGAACAAAGTTGGAGGAACCATGCCACCTAATATCAAACTATACTACAAGGCTATAGTAATCAAAACAGCATGGTACTGGCATAAAAACAGACATACAGATCAATGGAACAGAATGGAGAGCTCAGAAATAAACCCATGCCTTTATGGTCAATTAATATTTGACAAAGGAGGCAAGAACATACAATGGTGTAATGACAGTGCATTGAATAGATGAGGTTGGGAATATTTGACAGATAACATGCAAAAAATAAAACTAGACGGCCTTCTTACACCATTCACAAAAATAAACTCAAAATGGATTAAAGACTTAAATGTAAGACTCAAAACCATAAAAATTCTAGAAGAAAACATAAGCAGTAAAATCTCAGACATTTCTTATAACACTATTTTTTTTCCTGCTATATCTCCTTGGGCAAGGGAAACAAAAGAAAAAATAAACAAATGGAACTACATTAAACTAAAAAGTTTTGTTTTATTTTTTTTAAAACTATGTTTATTGATTTTAGAGATACAAAGGGAAAGAGAGAAATATCAACGTGAGAGAGAAACCTCAATGGGTTACTTCCCATATGCACCCCAATGGACATCAAACCTGCAACCTAGGTACATTCCCTGACCAGGAATCAATATTCTGACCAACTGAGCTACACCAGCAAGGGCCAAAGTAAAACGTTTTTGCACAGCAAAGGATATCATCATCAAAATGAAAACACAACCCACGGAATGGGAGGACATATTTTCCAGTGATGATAAAGGGTTAATATCTAAAATTTATAAAGAATTTATACAACTCAACACCCAAAAACTCCCCAAACAATCCAATAAGAAAATGGGCAAAGAATCTAAACACTTATCCAAAGAGGACATGCAGATGGCCAATAGACACACGAAAAGATGCTCAACACCACTAATCATTAGAAAAATACAAATGAAAACCACAATGATATATCACCTTGCACCTGTCAGAATGGTTATCAATAAATCAACAAACAAATGTGGTGAGGATGTGGAAAAGAGGGAACCTTTATACACTGTTGGTGGGAATGCAGATTGGTGCAGCCACTGTGGAAAACAGTATGAAGTTTCATCAAAAAACTTAAAAATAGAGCTGCTTAATGATCCAGTGATTCCACTTCTGGGAATATAGCTGATGAAACCCGAAACACTGAATTAAAAGAATATATGCATGTCTGTGTTCATTGCAGTGTTATTTACAATAGCCAGGATTTGGACACAGCTCAAGTGATCATCAACAGATGAGTAGATGAATAACTGTGGTACATTTACACAAGAGAATACTGCTTGGTGGCAAAAAAGAAGGAAATCTTACGTTTTGCAACAGCATAGATAGACCCCAAGAGTATTGAGTGAAATAAGCCAGTCAGAGAAAGACAAATACCATACGATTTACTTACATGTGGAATCTAATGAACAAACTAAACAAACAAAATAAAAACAGAATCACAGAGTCAGAGAACAGACTGACAGCTGTCAGAGGGGAGAGGTCTGGGGGGGCTGGGTGAAAAAGGCGAACGGATTAAGCAAAAAAAACACCTCATAGACATCGACAACTGTATGTAGATTATCAGAAGGAAAGGCGGGGTGGGGAGAGGCAGATGGGGGTACAGTGGGGATCAGTGGTGATGGAAGGAGACTTGACTTCAGGTGGTGAACACACAGTACACTGTACAAATGATGTGTTACAGAGATGTACACCTGAAACCTACGTAATTTTGTTAGCCAGGGTCACTCCAGTAAATTCAATGACAACTTTTTTTAAAAGTGAAAGTAAGATAAACAGGTTTTAAAATGGTCCACAGTAGTCTATGTACCTAGCTGTTACTTCCCTGGTCACACAGGGCTGTCCAACCTTTTGGCGTCTCTGAGCCTCACTGGAAGAATAAGAGTTGTCTTGGGCCACACATTAAATACATTGTGACATGTAATCACAAAAAAATCTCATAATGTTTTTAGTAAATTTATGATTTTGTGCTGGGCCACACTCATAGCCATCCTGGGCTACATGCAATCTGTGGGCCACAGGTTGGGCACCCCTAGAACCCAGCTGAGAACAGCTAGATTTGGAAAAACAAGAAAGTATTTAGCAAGCAGATGTCTTTTACACACAGCAGAGCGCCTTTCGGCCCTCAGTCAGAGTCTAAGTCATTTATTAATTCAGGGCTTCAAAAGGAGTTATACATGCTCTTAAAACCACCATACATACATCCAAGCCTTTGTACCTGACTTTGGAATCAGCACCTGGAGCTGCTAGGCTGCGTTTTCTACCAGTGGGCAATCAAGGTCACCAGTGTTGAGAAGGGGCGGGCCCATCAGAATCACTTAGAGTTTGTAAAAACACAGATATGAGTTTCACCCCATAGAGATTTTGGCTCAACACACCCGGAATGGGGCTGAGGAAGCGTTTTTACCACGTTCCCAGTGTGAGGTGGTCAACGCCCAAGTGTAAGGCACAAGGCCTGGGTGACTTGAAGTCCCCAAGGCTTCTTCCACCTCCTCATTCTACTCCTCCTTGGAGGCAGAAACATGGACCACGTGAGTGTCCTGTCCCTTCTGTCCCCAATGAAATGAAACAAAATCATTGGTTCAGGTTCTATGGGTGCCTTTTGCATTTTTTGCTTGTGGTGCTACTTAATACTTTTACAACATGTTTCATTGTAAGCGACACTGAACTCCACACTCATGATAAAGGACACATTTTACTCTCACATAACTGAAAAATCCAGAGGTAGATTTGGGTGCAGTTAAATCCTGATCCAGAGGTTCAGTAATAAAACCAACACTTCGTTTCTTATTGCCCCTCTGTTCTGCCTCTGCACCCTTGGCTTCATTTATTGCATTTCCCCCATTATGCCCCAAGAAAAAGTGTGTGTTTGTGCTTTATTCTGATTGGACTAGTTTAGGTCCATGCCCAATAGCTGCGGCCAGAGGATTGGCCCATGGGAGCTGCCTCAGCCTTCATCATGCGCTTTGTGGAGCCAGGGATAGAGCCAGCTTCCATAGAAGCACATGGACTGCCAAAATGAGATTAGTTTACCTAAATAGGGAGAGGTAAATGATCAGTGGCAAAAGCTAACATCTATTCATTCATCATTCAACAAATACTTACAAGTGCTTACTATATACTAGGCATAGTTCTGAGCTCATGGGATTTAACACTTAACAGAGTGTAAAAGGTAGCCCTGCCATCTGAAGTTCATATTTTCGTAGGCTAAGACTTGTAAAATAGAAAAAGGGGACTGTCCATGCCTGTTATTGGATATTTGACAGTACAAGTTAATACCACTGTGAATATTTTGGGGTGTTTTCCACATCTCAGAAGTAAGAGCAGCGTGGTAGACTAAATAAAGGCCTCCAAGTATGTCCCTGTCCTAACCCCTGGAATCTGTGGCTTTACCTTACATGGCAAAGGGACTATGCAGATGTGGTGAAGGACTATGAGATGGGGAGATTATCCTGCATTATTGGGACCCAGTGTCCTTACAAGGGATGCAAAAGACGTCGGAGTCAGAGAGCAGGTGTGATGATGAAGCAGCAGGAGGGAGAAAGAGACAAGAGATTTGAAGATTTTATGCTGCAGGCTTTGAAGATGAGCCAAGGAACACAGGCAGCTACAAGAGCCTGAAAAAGGCAAGGAAACAGTCTCCCCTCAGAGCCCCCAGAAGGGCCCGGTCCTGCCAACACCTTGGCGGTGGCCCCGTGAACCTGACTTCCGACTTCTGGCCTCCAGAGCTGAGAGAATAGATCCAAACTGCTGTGAGCCACTAGCTGGGTGGTTATTGGCGACAGCGATGGCAGGAAATCAATACAGCGGCGATTTTCTCTTTCTTTTTTCAGCTTTCATTATCTTTCCTCCTTTATTCTAATTTACACACACTTCTTTAGCCCTTTTCCAAATCACAAGCACCCTACTAGGTGTGGGACAGAGCAACAGGTAGGACAGCTACCATGTCCTCTTTTATGGGATTCACAGTCCAGCAGAAAAGACAGGTTTCAGTGGTGAGCCCAAGAAAGGACTGAGTTTGAGAACCAACAAGGATGGAAACACAAAAATAGCTCTTGGTTTACATGACGGTACACATCCAGCGCAGAGGACGTAGGTATCCACAAAGGACACAAGGTGGCATGAAGCAGGGAGTGCTCGGTGGGTGGCAGCGCCTAGTGTAGGGCAGGGTTTGGGCGGCAGGAAGGGTCAGCCTGACACGGAGGAGGGTTGGGGCAGCACCCCAGAAATATCACCCTAAAGACCCATCGTCAGCTAATGTGGTCATCTATATTGTTGCCAAAAATAGCTTTTCACCAGTCATGTGACTTGGGTGCACTGCGCTGGTTCCGGACAAAGTCTCTTGCTCCTTCCCCAGCACCATGTTCCTTCATCGGCCTGGGTCATACAATGACTGGGAAAGTGACGCCGCAACCGTACAACAAGGCAGGTCTGTGCGCGTGCGTCGTTCCTCCTGTTCCACAATGCAAGGCAGGCCTGGCCGGCCTGACAGATAGCAAGTAAAGAGCTACGACTGTGCCAAGTGGCAGAGGAAAACTAATGGGGACCTCACCTAGGCCAGGGGGTGGGGACAGCCTTGTCTGAGGATTTGGCTGGAGGTTGAAGATAGAGTAGGAGTTAGACCAGCAAAGGCTTGGAGAACGTGTGTCCACCTGGAGGAAACAAGTATGAAGCCTTGGGTTGTTTTTGTCTATTCAGTAGTAATACCAGGATTTTAGGAAAATATTTTATTTATTTATCTTTAGAAAGAGGGGAAGGGAGGAAGAAAGAGAGGGAAAGAAACATAGATGTGAAAAAGAAACATTAATCAGTTTCCTGACCCGGGGCTGAACCCACAACCCAGGCATGTGCTCTGACCAGGAATCGAACCCGTGACATTTCTGCTTTATGGGACGATGCCTAACCAAATGAGCCACACTGGTGAGGGCAATGCCAGGCTTGTGAAAAAGCATCGGAAAATTGGGATAGACTAAAAGAGGACAATACCAGTCACTCATAATCCCACCACCCAGATATAACCTAATTTTTGTGCATATGTGCGTCCTTCCATATAACTATGAATTGGAATATAAAAATTATTTTAAATCTTTAAAAAACCTCTTCAGTCTCCCCTCCTTATGGCTATGCTATTTTATTTTTTTTTAAGATTTAATTAATTTATTTTTAGACAGAGGGGAAGAGAGGGAGAAAGAGAGGGAGAGAAACATTAATGTGTGGTTGCCTCTCGCATACCTACTACTGGGGATCTGGCCCACCACCCAGGCATGTACCCTGATTGGGAATTGAACCAGTGACCCTTTGGTTTGCAGGCCGGTGCTCAATCCACTGAGCCACACCAGCCAGACATGCGCTTTCTTATTCACTGAAGACTTTAGCACCTGGTTCTCCATTTCCTCTATACCCCAATCCTGGTCATTATTCTGTGTCACATGGGCATCCGCATGGAAACCCATCTAATGCAGACCCTTCCCAGACTACATACAGAGTGTTTGTAAAGCAACCAGACAAGACTAAGAGGTACCTAGGCACCTAGAGAACAGGTACCTCAGTCCAACCCCCTCACCCCTCTCCAGGCCACCTCTCCAGGTTGTTCGCTCACTCGTTTTCATCACAATTTTGGCAGCTTCTTTCCAATTCTTAACAGAAATTTAAGAGCAGAGAATTAGATTCAAGTCCCATATTACTAAGCCTTGTTATTTTTGCAAAGTACACATTGTACATTCAGTGGCACACTGCAAAGTATTATCATGAATTATTTAAACGAAGCTACCCTTGTCACAATAAACAAGCAAAGCACATTTTGTTCATTGTCTCCTTCCATGTTGTTATTTCTCTTCACAGATTTCTTCCTTTCCAACATTAACTAAAATGCAATGAGCCGCAGTGCCATTACTGCAAACCACCCTACTTCTGCTGCTCATGTAATGATTTTTTTTTTAAATGTGACTGAAGCATTTTCTTCTCTTCTTGCCTCAGATTTGTTATACTTGAATGTGTCCTTGTAGCAGCGCAGGCAAGGAACAAATATAAAACGTGTGTAATTGAGATTTTCTCTAAAAAGTAACTCAGTCTCAATTATTCTCTTTGGCTCTGCTGGCATGCAACAAGAGAGGCTGGGGGTAGGAAGGGAGATGGGGCCAAAAACCCTGAAGATACTGAGACCCATCTTTGAAAAAGAGGCTGAAAACATCCTGTTTTGCATCTTCTTTTTTTTTTTAGGATTTTATTTATTTCATTTTTAGACAGAAGGGAAGGGAGGGAGAAAGAGAGGGAGAGAAACATCACTGTGTGGTTGCCTCCCGCATACCCCCTACTGGGGACCTGGTCCACCACCCAGGCATGTGCCCAGACTGGGAATTGAACCAGCGATCCTTTGGTTCACAGGATGTTGCTCAATCCACTGAGCCACACCAGCCAGGGCTGCATCTTCTTGTATTGATCTGTTTTGTAATTCTAAATGAGAGAAAATTGTCCATCAGGGGCCAGCAAAATGATGGTGAAGCCTGCCTCAGACAGAGACGAGTCAGGTCAGGGAACCTTTGAGATACCCCGTTCTTGGTGTTGGTACAGCCTCATTCAGCCTGGATGCTAACCTCTAGCAATACTAAGGTTCCCCCAGTGGCATTTCTGTGTGTGGACACTACACACTGCCAGGACAGGCACAGGTCCATTCCTTGCCTCCCTGTTTATATCACACACACACATGCACACTCACACACTCATCCATTTCTCAGACTGACGTGCCAAAAGCTCCATTTCAGAGCCACTCTGTCTCAGGTTGTGACATGGCTGCCTGGCAGCGATCAAGAGGGGACAGTGACTTAAAATAAAGCCTGGCGAGTAGAAACACACAAAATATAGGCAACCGTTAAACTTGGAACTAAATCAGGCAGCCTCTTCTCTAAAAAATCTTTTTTGTTTTGCAATAATCTTTATGCTGTTCACTTGGATCCGTCAATGGTTAAAATTTTGCCATGTTTTGCCATATTATTCCAAAACGTTTGACAGCAGGTTGTAGACATGATGCCTAAAAACATGATGTCCTAAAAGAGACAAGGACAGTCTGCTGAGCAGTCAGAGCACATCCTTCCCATCAGGGATCAGCAGGGACAGAGCACCACCATCCAACCCACAGCCTCCGTTCAATATTGCTGATTGATCCAACAGTGTCCCTTACAATTGTCCTCTCCTTCTCAGTCCAGAATCCAGTCCACGGTCACTAGTGTATTTCATTTTCATGTCTCCACAGAAACTTTCAATTGCTTGCTGTTTCCTTGTCTTTCCTTACTTGACCCTGGAAAAGGACAGATGTGCTGCTTTGTTGAGTGACCTTCAATTTGTGGTTGGCTGATTGGTCCTCAAGATAACATTCAGGCGATTACATCATTGACAGGAATAGCACAGAAGCAATGCTCCAACCATGACAATGTGTCCCATTGCTGGTGATACTGACCTTACCACTTGGTTAGGATGACTAATTATGAAGTATTTTGTATTTATTAATTAAAGTAACTAAAATGTATTTAAATGATTGCTTAAAATTTTTTATTGTATTTTTTTCCTATTACCATTTAGTCCCCTTATAAGCCCTTCCCTCTACAATCACCACACTGCTGTCCATGTCTGTGAGTGCTTTTTCTTTTTGGCTCAGTCCCTCCACCCTCTAATCCCCCCAACCCTTAGCTGTCATCCTGCTGTCTATCTATGAGTCTGACTCTATTTTGCTTGTTGGTTCAGTTTGTTCATAAGATTCCACATAAGAGTGAGATCATATGGTGTTTGTCTTTCTCTGACTGGCTTATTCCACTTAGCTTAATGCTCTCCAGGTCCATCCATATTGCAAAGGATAAAATTTTCTTTTACAGCCGAGTAGAATTCCATTGTGTAAATGTCTCATTGTTTTATCCACTCATCTACTGATGGACATGGGCTGCTTCCATATCTTGGTGATTGTAAATAATGCTGCAATGAACATAGGGGTGCTTATGTTCTTTCAAATTAGTGTTTTGGGTTCCTTTGGATATATTCCCAGCAGTGGGATCACTGGGTCAAAAGGCAGATCCATTTTATTTATTTTTTATGTTTAAAGATTATATTACTTTATTGTTGTTCAATTACAGTATCATTTTAAATTATTTGATGAAACTCCATACTGTTTTCCACAGTGACTGCACCAGTCTGCATTTCCACCAACAGTGCAAAAGGGTTCCCTTTTCTCCACATCCTGGCCAGCACTTGATTACTTTCCCAGCCCTTATTATATGAAATGTTAAAGGGACTTATCTAAGAAAAAGAAGATAAAAAATGGGAACAGTAAAATGACAACAAAGTCACAGCTATTAACAACTGAACCTAAAACAGAAACAAAAACAAACTAAGCAAACAACTAGAACAGGAACAGAATCACAGAAATGGAGATCACATGGAAGGTTATCATCAGGGGCGTGGGTGGGGAGAGAGGGGGAAAAGGTACAGGGAATAAGAAACATAAATGGTAGGTAGAAGATAGACAGGGGGAGGTTAAGAATAGTATAGGCAATGTAGAAGCCAAAGAACTTATATATATGACCCATGGACATGAACTAAAGAGGGGGAATGTGGGTGGGAAGGGGTGTGCAGGGCAGAGGGGAATAAAGGGGGGAAATGGGACAACTGTAATAGCATAATCAATAAAATATATTAAAAAAATAAAAAATAAATTAATTAAAAATATTTGAATCTATGCAAATATCCTGTTTCTCATCAAACTTGTGTGATGCATCCACTGATGATTCTCATCGGAAGCAATTATTGCTATGAAAGCTACCAAGAGGTGATTTTCTGATTCAGTTCCCTCCACATGTATTAGTTGCAGTTCTGTGCATGGTAGAACTGGTCCTTCTCCCAAGACTTGTAGATGAGGCCCAAGTTATGCCCACAGTTTGAGTTGATTCACAGTCAAGGCTTTCTCTGTGTCTAATGGATGTTCAGCAACCTGTTCATGAAGGAAACTAAGGTCCTTTCTGTCCCCAACTGGAGGTGCCATTTTCATTTCCCATTGAAACTTTCTGAGGCTTGATTCTCTCTATGCGAATTTAGGCAGAAAAGACACATTGCAGAATAAGATCTGTTTAGAGTCATGCGTGCTTTTTCAGTGAGTTCATCTGTGTCCATCAGGGCCCAGGGCAGCAGGAGACACTTGGCAGTGAGAAACAGTTCTATAGACCCAGGGCCTGAGGTATATGAATTCTGGTAAGTTCTTGTTGCCAAACTTTCCAAGCAGCTGTGAGATTGGTCACAAATATCTGTAATTCCATGAAGCTTGGAGGAGATTAGGAGTTCCAGGGAAAATGCCTGGATTGCTTCCAAACTTTCTTGTTCTGATGATTTGTCTTATTCAATGATGACCACCTATCTGGTAGCCTGGGACTGCAGCAGATGTTTATTGCTAATATCTAAGGAGGACAATTGTTTTTTGTTCATTTGTTTGCTTTTGTAGTTGCTGGCTGTAGGGCCAGCAGTGCATCTTTCATGGGCTGTCAAATGTTCCTTTGGCTTATACCACCCCAAGATGATCACTTTCATAGGGCCTTGGATTGTGTATTCATTCAATATCTACCTGTGCTTAGGCAGCTTGAAACGCAATGTCAGAAGTGTTCTTGATATATGCCATAGAAAAAGTTTTCTTTATAGATGTCACATTAAGAAATCATTGTTGAATTTATTTGGGTATGATGATAGTATTAGAATATATATATATTTTAAACTTTCTCTTTATTTAGTATACACAGTGAAATGTTTATGGATAAAATGATATGATGTCTTAGACTTGTTAAAATAATATGGACGTGGAGGGAGAGGAAGGAGGAGAAGGAGTTGGGGGGTGGAGAAGAAGAAGAAAAAGAAAGAGCAGGAACAGATTGGGTACAAGATGAAAAATATTTAAATTAATTAGTGGAGTCATAATAGTATGAAAAACATTAAGGTGAAATAAAGGCATTTTTAGGTAAAAGGAAACTGACAAAGTTTATTATCAGGAGACCGACAGTAAGAAATGCTAAAGAAAGTCCTTCGGGACCAGGAAATTGATACCAGATGGAAACTGAGATTTATAAGCAGGAATGAAGAGTACAGGAAATGGTAAATGGGTGGGAAAATAGAAAATATTTAAGTTATTTGAATTCATGTGGCTGTTAAAACGAAAACAGTGCATTGTGGGGTCTATAAGTAGATGCAGCGTATATGTCAACACAAGCACAAGGAATGGTGAGAACCATACTGCTGCCCGGTTTTAAATTTTACATTAACATTAACTTTATGTAGACCGTGAAAAGTTAAAGGTGCCTATCACACTTGCAACAACAATTTAAAAGTGTAATTAAAGGACTATTTTGAAAGTCAGTAAAGGAATTAAAGTAGAATGCAAAAAATGTATTAACTCAAACAAGGCAGAAGAGGAGAAATAAAGTCTCAAAAAACAGATGGGACACCAAACAACAAACAAAATTAAAACTTTTATTCAACCATATCAATAATTATATTAAATATAAGGGGACTAGACCCTCAACTAAAGGGATGGTTGTCAAATGAGCTAAAAGCAACAACAAGAAGATCTGTGCGTGTCCTGACTATAAGGGGATACACTTTAAATATAAAGAACCTGATTGGCTAGAGGTAAAAGAATAAGGAAAGATACAACGCACAAATAGTAAGCACGTGAAGCCTTTTTTGAAAATAGTAATAAAATTGATAATCTCCTAGCAAGAGTAACCAAGAAAAAAAGAAGGAAAACACAAATTATCCAATATCAGAAATGAAAAAAGAGCCATTGCTACCGATCTTACAAGCATTAAAAAGGCAATAAAAGAAAATTATCAGTAATTTTACATTCATAAATTCAACAATTTAAATAGTTGCTTTGTAGATTCCATTGTTGTATGTAATTGTTGTTTTGTAAATTCTGCATGCGGGGTACATGCACTGAGACAATTTTCTGGCTTCCTTTCCAACATGTGTGCCATTTACTTATTTATTCTTGTCTTGTTGAGCTGGCAAGGATGTGTGAAGTTGAAATGGTGAGAGTGGACACTCTTACTTAGTTCCTGGTGGGGGGAAGAGTGGGGGGGGAAGGCATTTGATATTTCACCACTCAGTGTGATTCAGCCAGAGGTTTTTATTCTAATTGCATTGGGAAGCCATTCTAAGTTTTTACGCATACATATGACATCATCTAATCTGCATTTAAAAGTCCACCTGGGCTGCTGGGTGGAGAGTGGGTTCAAGGAAGATGAGAGTGGAAGCGGGGAGACAAGCAGGAAGGTGTTACAACAGTGCAGGGGAAGGTGGAGGTGCCTCAGACCAGTGTACGAGCAGCGGAGATGAAGCGAAGTGGTTGGGTTTCGGGCTGTGCTTTGGAGGTAGAGCTGACAGGCCTTGCTGATCTATTGAATTTTGGGGGATGGAAAGGAGGAAAGAAATTTCAGATTTATAGCTTAAACAGCTAAGTTTATTTCAGGGTTTTTTTTTTCCTGTGGGTTTTAGATATTTTTGTTATTCATCTTCTCCAGAATAGATCATGGAAAGTGGACAGAATATTTTTTTAAAAAATATAGCTCATGTTATTTAGGATTTAATTATTTTTTACAGGTAGACCATTAGAGAAAGAACAATGACTAATATTTATACTGGATTTTAAGCCGATTTTAGAAATTAGTGTTCTGAATTAAATTTCTGTATCTTTCTCCTTAGGTTTTTCCAGGACCAGTTTTCAGAAAGGATGCAAGTGGCCAAAGTGGATTTCTCTACAGTGCTACCACGCTTCATTTCTCTCCATATCTTTTCCTTCCTGAGTCCAAAAGATCTGTGCGCCGCTGCACAAGTCAGCTGGCCCTGGAAGTTTTTAACTGAGCAGGTTTACTATTCATCACTTCCTAGTAATAGGGCCCAAATACAGCAGTAATGTGTAATGAGGCTATTGGAATAACTTTCTTCCCTAAACAGCCCTGGCTGGTGTGGCTCAGTGGATTGAGCATTGGCCTTAGAACCAAAGGGTCACCGCTTCGATTTCCAGTCAGGGCACATGCCTGGGTTGTGGGCCAGGTCCCTAGTAGGGGGCATGTGAGAGGCAACCACACATTGGTGTTTCTCTCCCTCTCTTTCTCCCTCCCTTCCCCTCTGTCTAAAAATAAATAAATAAATCTTTTTTTAAGAAAAGATAGCTGAGGGTCTCTGAACTATAATTAACTTACCCTTAAAAAAATGGAGATACATTAAGGTAATTTATTTTGTAAGTATGGGGATATATACTGTTCTAATAATTCATGTAATTTTAATTTTACAGAGCTCAATTATTCAGAAAATACTTTTTCTTGGCTAAAGGAATCCATTCTTTCATAAAAATTATTTAAGCTTCGGTTTTTATATGTTATTATTTTACCCATGATAAATCACCTTGAAAATTGCTGTACAATCACAATTTCAGCTCATCTCTCTTCAGCTAATATCTGTTGAAGAAGTTAAGTCTAGAACTTCAACATCCTCTGCCATTAATTCTGCCTCTGACCTATTTGTCTCTTCATTTGCTTTTAAAAGATTGAATAAAATGTAATAGTAGACATAATTTAAAAACAAGTCAATAAATTACTTCTTTAACCTGTGCACACCTTCCGGGGTGGGCTTCTGCTGAGATTCTGATCTCTGTAATGGGCCCACGCACAAAAGCCATCTGTGAACCCTGGATTCATTATTATAAAAAATCCAGACTTAGTGTTTGCACAGTACGTTGTTTTCTTTCTACTTTCAACCTTTCTATGTCCTTATACTTAAAAAATATTTCATAAAAGAGTATGGTGGTGTTTTTTTAATATTTAGCAGTCTGACTTTTAGTTGGGGTAATATGATCTGTGTGTATTTAAGTAAATACTGATATATTTGAGCCGAAGTCTACCATTGTACTATTTATTTTTTGTTCCATGTATTTTGTTTTTCTCCCTGTCTCCTTTTAGAGTACTTAAATATTTATTTATAAACATTTTTTGATTGTTAATTATGAATTCTTTGGAAGTTCTTTCATGGCTACCATAGAGATTACACTACCCGTCCTAGGATTATTTTACCACGTAGGAGGTAATGCAAAGGGCTTAGAACATTTAACTTCAACCCCTCAGCCCTTGTTTCTCTGCTTTAGTTAGATATATTCTTTAATGTTTTATTTATTTATTTTTAGAGAGAGGGGAAGGGAGGGAAAAAGAGAGGGAGAGAAACATCAATGTGTGGTTGCCTCTCGCTTGCTGCCAACCGGGGACCCGGCCCACAATCCAGGCATGTGCCCTGACCAGGAATCAAACCAGCGACCTTCCAGGCTGGTACTCAACTCACTGAGCCACACCGGCCAGGGCTGTTGTGAGATATTTTAATGTCACATATAATTTTTGATATATTTAAGAATATATAATATATGCAAACATTTAAATATACAAAGTTCACAAGACTACTACTATTACTTTCTTTATTAAAATTATGCTTAAATTACAGTTTATATTTAATATTACTCTGTATCAGCTTCAGGTGTACAATATAGTGACTAGACAATCATGTACTTTGCAGAGTGGTCACCCCAATAATTCTGGTGCCCCCCTGGCCCCGTACATAGTTATTATGATATTATTGACTATATTCCCTACGCTGTGCTTTCCATTTCTGTGACTCTTCTGTAACTACCAATTTGTACTTCTCAATCCTTTCACCTTTTTCACCCAGTCCCCAACCCCCGTTATTACTATTATTTTATACAATCAATATTTATTTATAAGTAACAACATATGTACTTTTTCTGTTGCTCTTCATGCCTTCCTTGCATCTCTGAGTTTCCATTTGGGACCATTTTCCTTCTGAATTATCTTTAATATTTCTTTTCATGCCCCTTGCTGCTGACAAACTCTCTTAGTTTTTATCTAAAAATGTCTTTATTTCACCTTCATATTTAAAGGTTATTGTCACTGAAAATTTGAACTCTAGGTTGGCAGTTAATTTTTTATAGTACTTTGAAAATTTTCCATTGTTCTCTGGCTTCCATGACTATTTGTTGAGAAGTAGAAAGTTTTATTGTTATTCCTTTAAAGGTAACATTTCTATTTTCTCTAGCTCATGTTCGGATACTTTTCTCTCTCTTTTGTGTAATTTTTTCATAATGTACCTAGAAGGTGTGTGTGTGTATTTATCTTTTTTTAAATATTAATAAAACTTTTAGTTAAAATACTAATTTTTTTCTTTTTTTAATTCTTGTTCAAATACAGTTGTCTCCACTTTCCTGCCACCACTTTCCCCGCACCACCCACCCCACCTCCCACGCTCAGCCCTTCCCCACTTTGGCTTTGTCCGTGGGTCCTTTACACAGGTTCCTTGATGACCCTTATCCTGTTTTGTGTTTTGCAGTGATTTTTGTATCTGAGATTTAATGTCCTTTATACACTTTGAAAAGTTCTCAGATGCTGTCTCCTTATATATTGCTTTTCTTTTCCTAGTGGGGTTCCGATACTTATCTTAGAGTGATCCCCCAGATCCCATAAGCTTCACATTCTCTCAGATGCCTTTTCCGTCCTTTTGGCTGTCAGCGTTTTCAGTCTGGACTTTTCTCCTAGCCTGTCTTTCAGTTTACTCATTACCTCTTTAGCTGGATTCAAATTTGCTCTTAAACCAGTCCATTGAGTTAAAAATTTCAGTTATCATATTTTTCCATTCTAGAATGTTGATTTCTTTACCAAAAATTTCCACCTAGCCAATTAATTTCTTAAACATATTAATTATAGATTTTCAAATTGTTCAATTACAGTTGTCCCACTTTCCCCCATTACTCTCCCCTGCCCTACCCACCCCCTCACCTCCCTCTTTCAATCACCACCCCCTTTGCATTTGTCCTTGGGTCATTCATACACGTTCCTAAACTTGACCCTTCCTCTTCTTTCCTCCTCATTGTTCCTCATGTTACTCCCCCCTGGTCACTGTCAGTTTGTTCTTTATTTCCATGTCTCTGGTTCTATTTCGCTTGCTTTTTTGTTTTGTTGATTAAGTTCCACTTATAGGTGAGATCATATTTGTCTTTCACTTCCTGGCTTACTTCACTTAGTATAATGCTCTCCAGTTCCATCCATGCTGTCGCCAAGGGTAGGAGCTCCTTCTTTCTTTCTGCTGCATAGAATTCCATTGTGTAAATGTACCACAGTTTTTTGATCTACTCCTTTACTGATGGGCACTTAGGCTATTTCCAGCACTTGGCTATTGTAAATTGTGCTGCTGTGAACATTGGAGTGCATAGGCTCTTTTGAAATGGTGTTTCAGGATTCTTAGGGTATAATCCCAGCAGTGGAATTGCTGGGTCAAAAGGCAGTTCCATTTCTAGTTTTTTGAGGAAATTCCATACTGTTTTCCACAGTGGCTGTACCAGTCTGCATTCCCACCAACAATGCACTAGGGTTCCCTTTTCTCCACAACCTCGTCAGCACTTAATTGTTTGTTGATTTGTTTATGATGGCCATTCTGATCACTGTGAAGTGGTATCTCATTGTACTTTTAATTTGCATTCTCTGATGGCTAGTGATGCTGAGCATCCTTTCATATGTCTATAGGCCCTCTATATGTCCTCCTTAGAGAGGTGTCTATTTAGGTCCTTTGCCCATTTTTTAATTGGGTTGTTTTTCTTCCTGGAGTCATGTGAGTTCTTTATATATTTTGGAGATCAAACCCTTGTCCAAGGTATCATTGGCAAATATATTTTCCCGTGTTTGTTTGGCTATTTTTGAAGTTCATGTCTGATAATTACATCTGGATCTCCTGAGGGTCTCTATCTGTTTATTCAAAGACAAATGTCTTTTTGTGTGCCTGGTGTTTTTGATTGAGTACCAGATACTCAGTGCAAGAAGTTAATGTGATAATTTGAGTCTCTGGATGATATTATGTTCCTTCAGAAAGAATTTGCTTTTGGTTCTGGCATTTGTTTTGGCTAGGAATAGATCCCTTAAATCTAATCAGAGAATGAGATATTTCAAAGCTAGCTTCAGTCCTGGTGAGAGTTTATCCAATTCTTTATCATCTTTACTGAAAAGGATCTCAGCTGAAAGCCTGGTGTGGCTACCAGGGTTCTTCCCCTTAGTGGGCCCCGAATTTAAGTTTGTTTCCTCTCTTCCCTGTGAGAATGCCTAAAAGTCTTTATAGCTTGTAAGACTTTCACTTAAAACTTCCTGCTCTGCTTGTCAGCCTAAACTTGACTTTGGAACTGTCAAATGGTGTGAAAGTGGTGCCAACAACCAGGCCCACCTCTGGACTTCCCTCCTCTCTGGCGGGGTCTTGGCTGCTCAGGTCCTTATGCACAGTAGCTCCATAATGACTTCCGATGGTTGTTGTGTGATATTCTGTCTAGACATTTAATTTGATTAAATCACACAAATTTGCTGTTTTCATATCTCAAAACTGGCTGCACATTGGCAATATCATATGGTTCAATCAAAGTTGTTCTCAGTGGGAGGACTGGTCTGAAATGAACAACTACACCACTGCTAGAAGCAGAAGTGTCCGAATGTAGGGTTAAGGTAACCAAGTGCTATGGGAGCACTAGAGGAGTATACAAACATAACTAATACAGATATTTATATATAATATAGTGTTCATCAAAGAATAGTTTTCCTATGGAGTAAGGACTACTCATTTTTCAGAGTCAAGTTTAGAAAGCTAGTCAACTGCACTAGAAATTTTAAAGTATTAAAAAATATGATCTGTGTACCTGAAAGCATTATTACTAGGAAACTGATCTTTAAAAAACTCACAACTTGTCTGTATCTTTTCTGTCTCTGAAGGATTGCTTATGGATGCCCAAGTGCATCAAGTTTGGGTGGTTTCTGCCCTATAGTCCAACAGATCATGAATATGGTGCTTGGAAGCACCATTACATTGCTTGTGTGTCCAACTTAGACTGGCTGACACCTAGGGAAGCTGCCGCTGTTTATGGGACCCTGAATGAACCCAAAACAGAAGATGAGGAGCTACAGGAGAGACAAAGAGAAAAGTGCCTAAGGAAAATAATGTGGGAGAAAATTGCACTGCGTAAAAGTGAGTAGCATTTTAAAACTTCTTATCTTACCCAAGTAGTGTCAAAATCAATGGATTTACATACAAATTCCCACAGAGGAGGGTTGTGCTGTTTTTCTGGAATAGCGTGTGGGTGGCATTCTCTGAAGTGCTCGTATGTTCAGGATAAGCTCTTTTTCTCTTCATGGTATATTTCCAGTTAATTAATAAGCAAAAAATATCTCAGATTAACTATATAAGGTCAAATATCAGTGCCTCCATTGTTGTCCTAGTTTTTCTCAAATTTATAAGACCTTTACGACAAGGAGGAGAGAGAAGCATGAATACAAGCCAGAACAAAGAAGTAGGTTTGGGACAATTCAGAAGACTTGGGGTTAATGGAAAAGGAGACATGGAAGTGGGAATGAGAGCTGGAAGAGCAGCACCGGTTTTGAAAGTAGAAAGGGAATGGGGACAAGACTCACTCTCAGGTAAGCCTTCTGATTTGTGTGTGAGGGTAATTCGCAGAGGCGATTTGAGTTTTCCTTTTTATTTATTTATTTCTTTGCTGACTCACCCTCTGTGAGATCGTAACAAAGAGAAATTACTTGTAGCCAAGAAGGACAGAAATGGATGGGAAGCCTATAAATTAACTGGTTTCCACAAGAAAAGAGTTGCTTGTTCTCTGAGCTTTGTTTCTTGACCTGAAATGACTGGAAACTTGCAGCCACAGTGTGGACAGAGTAAGAAATACAAATAGTCTGTAGAAGTGGCCATAATGACTGCCGTTTGGAATACTGCCCTGGCGCAGCCTGAGTTCTGATGCCTTTTATCTGTGGAGACTTGGCTGGGAGAAGCACGCTGTAAACAGCCAAGCTGGCTGCTGTTTGTTTTCCAGAGGAGTTACTCCGAGTCCGACCCCCTTGGGCGAGTGGAACATGCTGCTCTAGATTATTAAAATCCCAATGCCAGCCACGTCTCTCCCAGACTGTGAGGGATCGAGTGGGATTACACGAAGCTTTGGAGAAGCAGCTTGTTTTGGCATCCTTAGAAGCTTTGCCAAAGCGGTAAGCAAACCTCCATCTCCTGAAGGCTCTGGACCATCCCCTGATACCAAGAATTTATTCTAGAATAATCCAGCTAGCACGTAGGATCTCATAATTACATGGCTCTCATCCTTGAATATAGCAAAAACAGTGGTCTTTAGCATGCTTTCTGAAGGAAGAAATAGATAACATTCAAAATTTACATTTCAAATATTCTTAACCCTGCAAGGAGGCTGTACTGTGGACGTAGTATATTTTCTGTGTAAGGTTATTGAGCAAAAATATCATTTTTTCAGAAGTGTTTTAGGGTGTAAGCATACCCAAATGGTAATGTAGGAGTGGGGCAGTGGTAAATGGTGACTGTGGAGAGAATGGAGACGTGACTTAGATAACCGTGAGGCCCGGAGGATTAAGGAAATTTGAAATCTCTCCACTGCCCCTTTTCAAAATGTCGTTTTGAACCTCAAAGTATGTCACTACATTCATTTTAAGTGCCCCACAAAAGCTAAGTTCCAAGAGAACTTACTGGCATCCCACAGATGGGGAAGAAAGGACTGGAGGGCAGCTTTGCCCCCAACCTGCCCAGGAGACCCATTTGCCTTTGTCCCCAGTTGCAGGAAGAGACTGAGGTACTGAGGCCACCTGTCTTGTATACAGTATATGGCTGACGGACACAGAGAACATGTAATCAAAGTCAAATGAAGAGAAAATGAGAATGTCACTTATTTCCCCCTTTTTCCCCATAGAGGAAATGTTTCTGGAAGATATTCCTACCCTTTACTATCAAAGAAGAATTGGCATGGAGTTTCCAAAAACAACGACAGCCCTTCATGTGCTTCCTCGCCACATGTCATATTAATATCCTCTCGGATTCCTGCGTATGAGGTACAGAGTATGTTCAAAGGCCAGGCCTCTCCGAATCAAGTTTTTTCATGGACTACAGATTGTATGATCATCTTTGGCCACCAAGTGTCTGAAAACAATTCATCTCCTAAAAGACCACTGGTCCTCTCTAAGTGGAAGTTTACAAACACAAAGCAGTTTTAAAAATGAGAACCAATAAAGATAACCATAAATCAAAATTAGAGAGAGACTCATAGATGGAAAGCAGGCTGACAGTTTTGGAGGGGCGAGGCTGAGTGGGGGTTTGAAGGGCTTGAGCAAAAACAAGAGAAAAACCTCAGGGACGCTGTCAGTAGTGTGGTGGCAGCCGGGGAGGTGGGGTGGAGGAGGGTATGGGGGATGGACAGAGGGGAGAGTTGGGGTGGTGAACACACAATACAGAGTTCAGATGATGTGGCATAGAATTGTGCACCTGAACCTGTGTAATTTTGTTAACCAGTGTCACCCCAATAAATTCAACTAAAAAGGAAAAGAAAGAACTCAAAAATGACAACTTATATTTTCCTCCACTCAATTTTTGAACACTTCAGTTGCTATGGATGATTAGAAATTCCTAAAATTCTAATTTGGTGATTAGGATGTATGAAGTGAATTAAAGCATAGCCGTTCTTTGATTACAGAACATTAATTTAGTTCTTTAGTGTGCTCTCCTACAGTGTAAATTGCACTCAATGAAGTTCTTTCAGCATAGAAAATACCTGCTAGGTATTTGAGATTTATTAATTGCTGTGTCATAGAATTCAAAGCACTATTTAATAAGTCTCTTCTAACAGAAAAGTTTATTATATGGATCACTTCATGCAATGTTATTAATTTAAATTAAAACATTAAAAATCTCTAGTGATCCAACTGATGGAAATGTTCAA